>JALPQI010012575.1:0-36010 GCA_025490895.1 Thaumatotibia leucotreta | reverse complement strand
CGCTGTATCGCAATACTGATGCGTTGTGCGAGGAAGTCGCCAGCTCTTCGGTCCTTAGTTACGTCAACCGACGTTTTGTGATCTCAGCAAACAATTTGCGTGTGCTAGGGCCCCATGAACCTAAAGTTTCTACGCCAAACGGTACAAAATCGTACTCTTTGCCGAGGCCCTTATATTTATTACGTTTTAAAAATTCGGCATTTATTAGCCGCAGCGGCCGCCTTAAGGTAGTATTAAGATTGGCCAAATATTTTAATGGTAGTTAAAAAGTGCTTCAAATAATAATGTAATGATAATATTTAAAATGTGATATAATAATAACATTTTATCCGAAACTGCGATTTTTAGTATGATAATAAATACCGATACGTATTGCATTTTTACATAAATTAACCTAGTTCTAAGGTAAACTTTATTAAGTCAATGAAGGTTTCACTTTTTATTTTCTACTCTAAACTATTAATCTTATTCTGATTTTCACTTAAAAAACGGGGAACGCTATGTCATCGAGAAACGTAAATTGAAATAGGTGGAAGAATAAAATAGTCATAGTGACAATGATTATTTCCTCCAAAACCAGAATTAAACGGAAAAAAAAGAAGTTTCATAAATTTCCGAAAAAAAACATATTTTATTTTATTTTATTATTTAATAGGCACGCAGGCAGTTAGAAATCTAATGTAGCCTGAATCCAGTGATCATTGTGACAATAATCAATCATAGTCAAGTTGTAGATGTGAAGTAACTTGTCTAGTCTATTTTTGAACTATACACATTTTGTGTATTTTATTCTAATATTTTTATCGCTATGTAGTCTACAGAGGCTAACAACATCTTTATACCTTGGGTGTGGGTATTTATATTTCTAGATTTTCGCCCAGAGATGTATTGTAGTAAGCTTTGGCAGGGAACGAAATTTTCCATCGCTCTAATAGTAAACAACTCAAATTTCTCATATTAATTTCGCAGCACAACAATCTTGACAGAAATACTCCGCTGATCACCTATTCAGTTACCTACTCGAGATTACCTTTTAATTATATCTTGACGACTGGCTTTGACAAGCATTATTCAGCCGGTGCCTAAATCCGGACGAAAGGAAAGCTGGACGGTGTATAATACCCTTAATTGGATATTGTTTTACACTTACGTCTCTCAATATGAACAATAGTAAAACTACATTTTGTGTTTGGTTACTAGAGAGTTAGATACTATAAAAGAGACTATACAGGGTGCTTGGTCAGCGGTGTCGGAGCTTGTAAGGACTTAAACTACAATCAATTTCATCGATAAATTACCATGCAATTTTTTTGTGCCTACAATAATTAAATGGCGGCAATTTTAAAATTTCAAACAGACGAATACGGGTGCATGAGGTATTTCTGGAATTAAACGTTTGTTATCGGTCATATCATATCTGTATAAGAGAGGACTAGTACTGAGAAACGTATTTTTCATATTTTTTTATGCTGCAATACATTTGAAATCCTGAGTCTGAAACATTTTTATATCAAAAATTTAACGGTAGGTTTTTTGTCAATATTTCGTGTATTTTCATTTTAACAATATTTTTATATTAATAACAAGTTCTACTGAATAATCAACCAAACTCATAATCAACATAATAAAGACAAATAATTCCTAAAAAAGAGGAATTTCGTCAAAAAGTATAGATCTTATAGAACAATAAATACCTATAGAAAAAAAAATCTTTAAATTTTGAACCAAATTTTGGGAAGCAGGTGCTAAGTATAAGTATTTTGTGTAAATAACAACGAATTATAAATTCAGTGGTATACTGAAATCTACCCAATTCGTTATTTAAAAATTCAAACGATTTCATTATCATAAATTTAAATATTCATTTCACGATTTTAATTTTAAATATTCCGTTATCCTGCAACCCTATCAATTATAATGAATAATGCTTAATTGGAAAACCGACAGCTTTCTTCGCTTTATTTTTCCGTAATCCGGGAGCTATTAATAATCTCAACTGACTCACCCGGTTTACGTTCTTAGAAGAGTTCAGTTTTTTACAATAAGTAAGGATTTTCAGTCCAGTTGGACAACATTGCCTATAGATCGTATATACCAAGACTGTCAGTCGTTGAAATCCGACGAAAATCGCCTCATTATTCTCGGAGATATCGAGACGGGATCTTAATCGCGTAAACTTATATTTTATTATATCCTAACGTTTCGGGCATGAAGTTTTGTTCACATACTCGTACTACCCCGACACGTTTGTCTTTAAAATATAAGTGATAATCGTGAAAGTTTAAATCAATATACACAAGCACTTATAGTAAAATTATAAATAGGTAATCAAGAAAACCTTTCATTTTCCACGAAACTGCAAAACGCTATTAAACAATATAATAATAAAATGTAAAGAAAGCCAAGTATTTAAAAACTTAGGAATACCTCCGGTAATGAGGTACCGCGGCTACCGTGTCCCCGTTACCTAAATTAAAGTTGTGACCCATTTTACTCTTTGCTTATCATTGCTGCTTTTAGCGAAAGCACTGCACTGATAGTAATATTAAAAATGCTGAGAAATAGGGGATTGCCCGCCTGCGACAGCGAGTGAAGCAAGACTAGCAATGTACAAGTTGAAGATCCTTATTTAAATTGCAGGAACATACTCGAAAGTTTCCGGAAAATTTCATGAGATTTTAATCGCATGTTCACAATGTTTCAATGAGAACTTATAAAAATATTTTATAAATTAGTACATTGTGCATCAAGGGAGGTAAGTACGGTATTACTAACGAGAGTGTTAGAAGCCCGACGCCGTTAGGCGGAGGGCTTTTATGACTCGAGTTAGTATTCCGCTTACCAACCGTGATGCATACAATGTTTTTCATCACACTTGCCGACAAAAAAAAATAGTTTTAAGACATAATATTATTAAATGACGTACGGACATTTCTATTACTCCCTAGGGAATTTCACTTTTCTATTACTCCCGCTACGCACGCAAGCAATGGCGCGCTTAGACAGCAAGTGTGATGAAAAATTATTTTATATCGCAAATAAGTAAACAAAGCAGTAAATATAATTCATAAGGTATATATCTAGCCGGTTCTTGGCTTGATTAGATTATTTGTTTAATTTCATTAATTGTTCTGATTCTCGAGAACATTATCTATGGAAGTTTTGCAACTTATAAAACTTCTCCTCGGTACAATGCTAAGCAAGACGATTTAGTAACTAAATATTTGAAAATGCTTGAAACAACCTGACTTCGGACTTTATAAATGGTTTTTAGGGTTCCGTGCCCGAAGGACAAAACGGGACTCTATTACTAAGGGTCCCATGTCTGTCTGTCTGTCATGCTTCAATTTCACCACCTTGACAAGTGATACAATTGTAAATTTACTGTTTCTCCAATTGGGGACGTCTATAGGCTACAGTTACCGCTTACCATCGGAAGGTCCGTGCGTTTGTTTGCCACCAACATAAAATGTAGTGCAGGACCTTTCATAAATCCGCAGTAACTAACTACTGTTTGCGAAGCAAAGTTACAATTGTCACAAAAAACATGACAATTGTAGCGAAATTCCGACATATGCCGAACCTCATGTCAAGATTTAATGAAAATTGTACTAAACCTTTCGACAATTGTCACGGATTTCGGAAAATAAAAAGCAGTTTATTGACGATATAATAACGTTGTTAGTAATAGTTTTATGTTGGTGGCAAACAAGCACATAGACCGTCCTATAGTAAGCGGTAGCTGTAGCCTACGGAGGCCTGCGACGTCAGTAACAGTGATATTTTACAATTGTCAGACTTGTAATTATGGTGAAATAGGCCACAGGTTGTATCTCGTGAACTGCGATAGTTACACAGTAGAAATTTTCACAGATGCTGTATTTTTGTTGTCGGTATAACAACACATACTAAAAAGTGGAATAAAATAGCTATTTAAGGGGTCTTCCATACAAGAAACGTTATTTATCGTAAATTGATAATGGTACGGAAACCTTCGTGCGCGTATCAGACTCACACTTGGTCGGTTTTGAAGGTTTTGTCTTACCAAGAGTACCTGTAAGCGGATGAGCTATCAGCTATAGAAAAGAATAAAAGAAAGTAACTCCCATGTAATGTAAAAGAGAGAGCGATCGATCGTGGTGACGACAGTAAGAGTATATTTGTCACCATCCCAACTCTTCCCGTGGGTGTCTTAAGAGTCAACTAAAATAAATTATACGCTTGGATGCATATACAAAATTTGAATTATGTTTTGTTTTTCTTTATTTTATTGATATGGGAAACAAATAGCATGCAATCATTCTTATAATCTCAGTTTTAATCTTTTAGTTTATAGTTTTGCACTAAGTATTTACTTAGTTAGTTTTTGAGATTAAATTTACCTAGGTAGAATATACTAAGATAGCGATCAATTCAAGAAGCATTGTACAGCGTTTTAATCTGCTCCCAGTTTCAGACTGAACCGGTGAAATATTCATTACCGGGTGACAATGAAAAATGGTGCACTTTTATTTCTTATTGGACTCCCTGAAGATTCAGTCTTTAAATGTTAAAGTTTTCTGCTGCGTAGTATTTTCATTAATAGAATAGTTGATTTAAATTGTAATACTTACGTTATTTGGGTTCAGAATTACGGGTAGGGTACAGAGGACGTTGTTGAGCACATTTGAGGTTTTTAAAATAATCCAATCTACTGCAGTCGATAGGAAATAATAGAGAAAAAAAATCTCCAGACACTTTATTTTTCATATTTTAAAGACAAACGGGTCTTAATCGCGTAAACTTACGTTTAATTATATCCTGACGTTTCGGGCATAACGTTACACCCGTTGTCGCAGGCAGACTCAAGACTCGTTTGTCTTTAAAATATGAGTGATAATCGTGAAAATTTAAATTAACATTCATTCAATACCAATTTATAGTATGTTCAACTTGCTCCGAAAGCAAGTTGAGTAAGTCAAAATTACATAGAAAATATGAGCCTTTTTAACGTGAAATTGCATTTTTTTGTATAACGTTATTCTGCAGAATAATTATTAACTAATATTGAAAACACCATAAAAAAGCCGCTTTATGATAAAACACATCTCTCCCGGAAAGCGGGAGATTACTATTGATTAATTATTGATTTTATTCATCGTTAACCCTTAAATTGGCAAATTTAAGAAAATCGTGCGTTTTAGCCTCCTCGCCATTTGTGCAAAGCAGAAAATTCTGTCTTAAAAAAAATACAAAAATTGGTCAAAGACTATGTTCATTGTGACGAACATTGCCAAATTAGGGTTAAGGGCCAGTCTTAAAATATATTTTAAATGTATTACTTTCCCACGACAACCTGCTCATTCTCTATTTATTTAAAATATGTTATAAGCTTCAACATCCGTCCACCCAATTATCATGTTAATCCTATTTAAAATGTTCCACAAAGCGTAACTATAAACTCTCTAAATTAAAACCGCATTATCGAGTTACGGACCGCTGGTAGCGCCGTAAAGGTGTGTCCATGTAAGTTTAATTAGAGGTATCCGCTCGTTAGGACGCGGCCTCACTGCGGTTACCAGTGGGTGGGGAAGACTATTATTGTAGTTTGTTCGGAAACTGAAGGCTTGTGAGATGTATGGGTGTGCCTTGCTGTCAGACACTTTTCGCACATACTCTGATTCATTTGGTGGTGGTGGTAAACTAGGAACCATTTGAGTTTCGCCATGTCCGTCTGTTCGACTGTCCGTCTGTCTGTCCCCAGAATAGCTTATTGGCCGTTAGTACTAGAAAACAATTTGATACAGACATAAATACATATTAACACGCTGACAAAGTGGTAGAAAATAATAATAAAAACCTCGGGTACCTGCCGAACACGTACGAGAAAAAAGGGATGGTTTTTATTTTGCTGTAATCCTATGGTGTGGGGTATCATTGAATATTGGTCTTTTGAAAAAAATAAGGGTCCCGAAATAAAGTTTTTCTCTTAAGTCAATATTTACGGAGATAACCGGCTCTAGAAGAAAAAAAAGTGACATTAAGAGATATAAAATAAATTATGAGGATTGAGCTTATAGAATACTTTAAAAGTAAAAAATCTCAAAACACATACTACACATAAACATATAAAACTATAAGTAGGACAAGTAGGTACATATAAAAAGTTTACTAACTTATTTAGTAAAATTCGATTGAACAACGTGTCTCTCGTATTAAATACACTACAATGTAATATATTAGGATAACAATTCAAGTCATCTTGGTAAATAGGCGGTTTAATGCAATTAATAAAGCGATTATCTTAATATAATGATAATTATATAGGTATTTTAAATAAATAAATATATATGTTTTGCTTTGTAACTTGCTGATATAATATATTAATGAATACATGCATAATTATCTCCTCATTGTCATTAATGAACTCATTAAAATGTCATATCACGATATCAAAGGTTGTAATTATATTATGTTTATTTTAGAATAACTCATCTGGGGGTTCGTCACTCGGCTTACGGATAGTGAAATTAATATTTTAGCAGCTAAGACAATTAGTTCTACGGTTTTCAATTATGTCGGTAATATCAACATTATAAATTATAATTGGTTTAAATACCGTAATTCTTATTAGCAATTCAGTCACGTACTGCTTCACACATATTATTTCATTTAAGGCGCCTGTTGCATATTATAGTACCATTTGTAAATATAGTTCTTGTATATTTAAATAAATAATAAATATAATGGGGCATTCTTACACACCACAAGTTTTAATTGATTTGTGTAAGTGTCCTATATTTATTTTTGTCAGCCTCCGTAGATTCCATAGATTCGTGATTCTTTTTTTATATGGATATGTTGTAAGTATTTAAGTATGTCTATTTATTTATCTATTTTATACAAAACACTTTTTTTTTATATTATGAAGCTTACTATAGTACTAGGTCGATTTGTCTAATAGCCCATGATACTTATATTTTATTCTTGCGTTTTTCTCTGTGCGACTACTGGTTGGTTGTGTCCAAAAATACCTGTTTATTTTTAGTTGCTTATTTTATCCATGTTTAAATTAGATTGTGATCGCATTAAAGTACCAGTAACCTTCAGGTTACTAGTAATCCATAAGAAATGGGTCAGCTTCGCCGTAAATTGATTTCTTATCCGGTTTAATATCGGTACGAGGTTGAGTTGAGACGCCGCAGATTTCATGTCCCACGCGCGTAATCTGGCCATCTTGTCAATAATTAATTGTGTGAAGCTAAAATACATAGCAAAAAATATGTCAAATTCTAAAATAAGTGTTATACCAAATAAAACACAAAGATCACCAACGTTGGAGGTACGATTCAGTCGTTCTCAGCTTTTGCGGCTATTTCCGGAATAATAATATGAAATAATGTATTCGACGGCCTAGGCTTGTACATACTATATACAGTCTAAGTACAGTCAAAAAATTTAAGGTATATGTAAAAATGCTCAATAATATATACCAATGCACTTTAATAAGAACTTCGTAACATATTTATGAAGCGATTCTTTCGATACATATTTTTGCACTGTGGCTGTAGTCGATAGTGACACTTGAAGCTACAAACGTTCACACTAAACAAATAAGAAGCAAACACATTTAGGTACCATGAAAATCCTCCACATCAACAATAATCGATTGCGTATTGTTTCTAATGTGCCCATAGGTTACCACCACATTACAAACCATTCATGCAAAAGTACTCATTCACGTCAAGCTAAATCACCAAAGATTCATTACAGACGTAGTGGGCAATCGAAGATTGATGACAGTTTCGACGGCCGCGCCAATTTAGCAAAGATTGATGGCCGTATTGACGGCCCGTCAGTGTATTGATAACATCCAGGATTTCCGGGTATATTGGTTCTAAAACAAGGGAAGGAAAATATGTCACTCGTAGACGCGGTGATAGTGAATAGAATATAATAGGCAACCGTAGAATGGCCGTGTGGTGACGGCAGTAAGAATACATTTATCACCCAAACTCTTCCCGCGGGTGTCGTAAGAGCCGACTAAGGGATTGAAGTGTCACTGACCACTCGTTGATAGAAGACTGATGATGGGCAGCAACGTCATGATAGTGGAAATATTACTGCGATCGCCAAACTGCTTGCCTAGCGTGGCGATTATGAGTATTTACCTCTAAATGCGTCTATCTATATAATACGCATAGTTAATAGTGGACTGAGATAGGCTGATGACGAATCATATACCAATCGACTTAGACCCAAGGTAAGCTCAAATAAGGCTTATCTTGTGGTTAGTGTATGCTCAGATATTTCTGGATACCGTGGCCGCTTCGATATATCAGAATGCGATAGTGCCGTTCTTGAAAGGGAGCTTACACGGGACGCATCTTAAGCCGGTGTCTGATTGGGTTAAGAAATATAACACATAATATATACGTGTAGGCACCTCTCGCCTCATAGGATTACAATATTATTACGAGTACATTTCTATTTATTTAGAAAAAAAATCATGCCTCCAGTTTTTTATGCATGATAGTTGCAAACTATATTATTATTTTTAAAAAGTCCGATCGAGTTTTTGCGGTTTAAAAAATATAAAACTTTTTCTCAGGTCAGTGGTCTAGAATTTGAACCGGAGCGAGGTAGCTTTATGAATAATCTTGATATTACGACTAAAAAGTGCTTGTTGCTATGCCTATTTGAATAAAGAATGATTTGACTTTGCTTCCATAATACAACACATCATATTTTGTTTTCCCACACCTGAATATTACGAAACAATCAACGGCCGATAAATAAAAAATCCCGAACAGCAATTTTCAAAAACTTTTCAAATTGGAGCGCGAAATTCCATTAATATTAATCGTCATTTACATGGGCGTGCTTAAACACGTGCATAGAAATCATTCGTATGGAACCGTCATTTATATGGAAATTCTGTGCATATTGCGGCCATTGTGTACCTGATCGTTTTTATGTTCGTTTTCCAAATGGAATCGGAATTACTGTACCCTTAATTGTTTTTTAAATTCGGCCGCTTGCTATCGTAAATTTTATTTATTTTCAATTGCTTGTGGGATGCTGTTTTGATTGTCATTGTTATGTACCCAGTTACATTAACATTTTGTTGGCTTGTTTTTAACCGTACAGTTGCCAGTTACAGTTCCAAAGATGTCACATGCTACGGAAAGTCAGCCATATTTGTTTTTGGTTCTACTGAAGATTGGTACCTATGTATATACTCTATTTGGTTAGATTTTAAAAAAAGGTAAACAATCTTGCAGTATCAATTTATTGAAAACTATGAGTAGAAAATATTTTTTAGCAAATATACATACTATAACAAGGAAATACAGGAATTTACATTGTTTTGATTAATTAAGTATCTATTTTGGATTTTTAAATGAATTTATCAATAAAAAGATACTGCAAGATGTTTACCTTTTTTTAAATACTCGTACCTAACCAAACAGAGTATAGGCATTTGCACTATTGCGTACTTATATGTATGTAAGTGTAAGAAATAGACTGATCTATTGTTACATTTATCATCGTCATTATTTAATTAATAATGTACCTAACTAAACATATTTTTTTCTACGGAAACACTGTTCTTTCAAAATACGTAGTAATAAAATTCTGCGGAGATGTCGAAATGCCACAAAAATGTAAATGTTCAACCAAATTTCTTATCTCAGTGCGGCTCAGTGAGCAACGGACGCAACAAGAGGGTGACAGCTGTCAATGCGACACTTTGTTTCGAACCAATACTTTGACAATAATGAGTAACGATGTTTTTGTATCAATGCACAGTGCACTGTTGAGCGGTCAAGTGAGATGGCAAAAGTGCGCGTTTTTAAGTTAGACATAATGTTTCATGATCAATGATGAGTTAAGTATCGAATAAAAGTATACTTCACGCGAGTTACTCACACATAAGTCGAGGACTGATCGATATACTTCGCTCTATATATGAGAAGCTTTCTCAAGAGCCAATTGCGTAGTAGACACATTAGTGAATAAAATCATAAGTTTAATGTAACTACAAGTTTTAATATTTTAGTGCTAACATGTCAGGGTAGTCTATCATTGTTTTCTAATTTCGTATTTCTTTTTTCAGGTAAGTGATGGAAATTTGCCCACATTGCTGGCCAGGTAAGGTTAGCTATGAAGTTTTATTCGTATAGTACAACCGCCAATACAGTTATAAGTACTTAACTGGTCATCCATACTCTTATTCTAGTGGCATACATTTATGACTATAACAAAAATAGTAGTGATCCGTTAAAAATCGCATTACGTATCGTTTTGTGATTCTGATTAGGAAATAATACGATTTTCGTTAAATAATTATATTATTAAGGTGGGTTTACAACAAATGAGCGAATGCTCTTTCTTTCCCGACTCTACGAAATTTATTCGTTACACAAAACGTAATTCGTTGATTTCGTAGAGTTAGAGTGGGGGATAGAATGAGCATTCGCCCGTTTGGTGTAAACTAGGGCTCTCGGTCGTGTCCGGGTTTCGTGTACCCGTTTCCGTGTACCCGTTTCTTTGCTACCGGGAAACGGGTTTCTTACCCGTTGGAAACGTTTAATTAGGAACCGTGTAATTAAGACACGGATACCCGAGTACCTGTGTCTGATCCGCCCTCAATGTGTAGTGGCAGTGGCAATCTAAAATATAGGTACGATTTTATATTTGAACAAAGTATTGAACCGCATTTAACCTGCAACAAAGAAAATTTCTGGCTGCGTAATTCGTAAAAAACTGCGATTTTTCCGGTAGGTATTTTTTTGTTTCAGACTTTTTACTAATAAAAACATAGGTTTTTCGAACATTCAATTGTAATGGATCCGCAAGACTCAAGCTTGGAAAAGTTTCTAAGTAGATCCGCGGACCCGCGCTTGGAAACGTTTCTAAGTTGGAAACGTTTCTTGGCGTTTCGTGTCGTTCGGGTTCTTAGTACCGCCGGTGCTAAGGATTCGTGTACACGTGTCTGCGGGTAACACGGATACCGGGAGCCCTAGTGTAAACCCATGACATGATTATTTCTCCATGACAAAATGATCAAAGGTGCGTTCAAACTAGAAGAACATTCGCTGTTCTAACCTCCCACTCTACGAAATTCGATCGGTACACAAAACATGATTGGCTGATTTCGTAGAAAGGGCTCTAGAACAGCGAATGCTCTTTTGGTTTAAACGCACCTTAAGTATTTGAACAAATTTTAAGCCTTTTGTCTTGTATTTCAATTTAAATCTAGTCACTAATTACACCTTTAAGAATTCTATTAAATCTTCAGCTTCTAAAAACATGTTTACCGCCATTTCTCTTAAATATAGCTCATTAATCAGCTAAGCTGCTATCGACTACCTAAGCCCTTCATTAATGCCGCAATTATCGGCACAATAGGGGGACTAGGGGCAGGGGTGGGGTCTATCCAGTTCACAAAGTTGTCAGCCTCCGTAGCGTAGTTGGTAGTGACCCTGCCTACGAAGCTGATGGTTCCCGGTTCAAATTCCAGTGAGGATTTATCACTAATATTTGTTTCTTGGTCGTGGCTGTCTATTTTTTAAGTATCTATATGTTATATATTGTATTATGTATATCGTCGCTTGGTACCCACATCACAAGTCTTAATTTAATTGAGCTTACTGTGGGACTAGAAAGATTTCTACAGTAATGTCCCATGATATTAAATCTATTTGTTTCTAAAGCATACATCAACAAATTGATATAAAACTTACATTTATAAGTACATACTTATGATAAAAACTAAATGAGGATACCAATTATTAACAAATTATTCAAAGTTATGATCTACTAAACTGTTTCAAGCGAAATATATTTTTACGATAATCATTTCATGAAATTAAACGATTGTAAATGTAAAAGATAATGTTTATCTTTGTCGGAATGCTTCGTTTAAAATTAGATGCTGAGCCTGAAGGCGAAAAACGTTAAACTCGAGCATTTGTCTCTGTCACTCTAAAGACGCCTTGGTTGGAGAGACAGGGAGAAATGCTAAAAATTTACGATTTAGGAACCTACTGACGTATACTCTTCGGTGTTAAGAGAGCACGATTCAAGTGTTTTACAGCACTCGTCACACCAATGGCGATGAACGAGCAGTGAGTAGCGATATGCGACATTTTTTTTATTGGTGTTTTAAACAACTTTCTAATTTTCAAAGCCTATCAATTGTTGGTAACATAGGTATTTTTTTATTATGATTACTACTCAGAATCGTGAGCTTTTTCGATTCTAATAGGAGAAAAAAATTATCCCATCTTTTACATACATTTTTCGAACTTTCCGGAATGGAAACGCCACACAAAATGTATGAACATGGGGGAATTGAAAAAAAAAGGAATTTATAGGAAACGAAAATAAAAATCTTCTAACAGGATCGCAGAGCTCGTGATTCTACGATACGTTCTCATATTAAAAGTTCTAAAACAAAAAAAAATTAGGGGAAGTTTGGAAAAAAATGAGGCACGTTTTCTGTCGTAATCTGCTAACCTCTAATTCCGCGGGAAATATACTTTTTGACTACAATAGGGACTCTGATATCTTAGGCAGGCCAATACTTGATTATCCTCTGACATGCTTCATCTAGCCACGAGAATGGAGCCAAGACTGCTGTCCTGACATGATACGCCCACAAATCCCGACATATATATTTTTCACTTTTAATGTCATGAGATATATCTATTATTCGTTTCTTGAGCGAGGAAAATGTCGATAGCTCATTGTTAAGTCGCTTTTGGTGGGACGAGAGCCTAAAAGAGCAAGCTTCAAGTGTTTTCACGAGGAAAATAGGCTGTTTTTTAAATAGATTATGTTGGAAGCATTAGAGCTCTCTTGTTACTTCAAGCCCCGTGGATCAACGCTGCGAGACGGCTTATGTGACTTCTCACGTCATTTTAATTTTGCTATTTAGTTGATGGCCTCTGTAAGGGTGCCTGTCGTGACGTACGTATATTGTCGATTGTCGCCGAGAATGTTTGCAATGATGTGAAATGGCATACTCTAGTCGTTTAGCCTATTTAATTGCGCATACACATTTAAAATACCTACACCACATTTATCCTAATATTGATTACTCAAACGTTTAATTACCTAAAGCTTAATAATCCTAATGTTAAATTAATCGAATTAACTTATATTATCCATTCATTTTTATTATTTATGCCATTCATTTCAAATTCGTTATCAAAGGTTGTGTTATGCGATAAATTTTTCGGTATAAAAAAAATATGCCACCCGATATAGATCCCCCTCCGTAGCTCAATTGGTACTGTCTGACACTGCCTGCCAAGCTGGAGGTTCCGGGTTCGAATCTCGGTTAGGGAATCTCTTGGTTTATATAATCACATAAATATTCGCTTCTCAGTCTCGGTTGCTTTGTGTCATTAAGTAGCTACAGAAAGT
Organism: Thaumatotibia leucotreta; assembly: GCA_025490895.1. Taxonomy (NCBI): domain Eukaryota; kingdom Metazoa; phylum Arthropoda; class Insecta; order Lepidoptera; family Tortricidae; genus Thaumatotibia; species Thaumatotibia leucotreta. Next base: position 22,594 of record JALPQI010012575.1, on the reverse strand, counting down.
AAATCGAATACAGACGACTATCTTCACGAGAGTTAGCATATGACATATTATAATAACTAGATTTAAATAGAAAGAAAAAAAGAAAGAAAGAAAAGAAAGAAAAAACGTTTATTCGAGACACAGTAGAAACAAAACAAAACAGTAAACACGAAATTTTCTCTCGACGAAATTCTGCCAGCGCTGGTCTTCCGCTTTGGCCATTTGAGCATTTAAAGAATATATATTTACTTAGGCATTTTAGCCATACAAAATAATTGGGCCCGCAATGTCGTGCAAGACACTCAAGTTAAACGCTGATAAGTAATTCCAAAAGCAGTTGTCATAACAAGGTACAGTACATAACAAGGTAAGCCGACTGTACATTGCTATTTACTTTCAGAAATCATCCAATAATGATTATGGAGTCATATTATTAAGTGACACTTAAAAAACTTCTTAATCAGTGATTACATTAGTGAAACCTATGCCTGCATTAATTAAATTTACACACTGTATAAGTATTTGTCTATAATAACTAATAATACGAGTAAGTACTCACAACACTCGCCTCAATTGACCTTACTGTGCAACACATGTGCACGAACGATATTTATTTATTTCTTGTGTGCATATCCGTATTTATATCAAGCAAGTCAATATAACCCTTCCTTGTAATCTCAACTCGTTAACCGTTTCCTCGCCGCGTCACGTGACGTAACCCTTCCAGCGCCGGAGGGTCGTAAACATATGATATCTGCCAGATAATAAAATATTGGATACGCTATAAACCTTATCGACGCCAGACGAGTCCAATTTATACCTATTCAAAACTATTATCCCCTTTATAAGTTGTAGAACATTCTCAAAATTGCGGGAATATACTCAGAAATTTCCACTTCAACTTGGTGCCACCGGGACAATCTCGGGGTTATACACGTTCAATTACAAAAAAAAAAGAAATCGGTTCACGATTCTCGGAGATATCGGGTAACATACATACAACAAAAAAAAAACAGTCGAATTGAGAACCTCCTCCTTTTTTGAAGTCGGTTAAAAATGCTGGACATGTCACGGCTACACGATGAAAACTCTAATTGGAGCAAGACAAGCTGGAACCTCCTGTTTCGTAGGTTGGTTACTACAAACTAGGCTACGGAGGCTGACAAAAACAAGTACTATTACCATAATTCGAACGTTTGATTCATCATCTACATCATAAACTTAAGAGATATTCTCTTATCGGTGGATAACTTCCAGCCCTCTCTATCTTGTGCTAGCACTTTGACACACTGATACGACACCACCTCCGTTCTTTCCATCACTTGGTCCATGTAGCTTCGTCTTGGTCTGCCTCTTCCTCTTCTACCTTCTATCTTGCCCTCAAGGATGGTTTTGAAGAAATGGTCGTGTCGATTTAAATGTCCAATCATCTTTCTGCGTCTTACTTCGATGGTGTTCATGATCGTTCTTTTCTCATCCACGTAGAGCACCTCCTCATTTGTTAGCTTTTCCCTCCAACTTATGCCTTCCATCCGTCTCCAGACCCACATCTCAAATGCTTCTAATCTTTTCCTATCTTTTAGTGTCATTGGCCGTGTGGTGACGGCAGTAAGAATACAATTGTCACCACCCCAACTCCTCCTGCGGGTGTCGTAAGAGTCGACTAAGGGATTGGAGTGTCACTGATCATTATTTGATAAAAGATTGATGATGGGCATCAGCGTCATCATAGTGGACACATTACTGCGATCGCCAATCCACTTGCCCAGCGTGGTGATTATGGGCATTTACCTCCTAATGCGTCTATATGCATAGTTAATAGGAGTGGATTATATTAGGCTGATGATGATGATGATGATGAAGTGATTTATAAGTAATAAATGTTTGAGAATGACAGATTCGCACAATAAGTCTGTCTGTATGATGATTCCTGCCATTGCTAAAGTTAGAAATACCAATAAAAATCGTGTAATATCACTTATAATGTTGCGAACATGTCACCATTTACCGCCAATAAACGATTTGACGGCAGTAACACGATCTCTCGACGGGAGATAAAGCCCGTAAAGTATCCCGTGAGTTACGAGCATAACGTTACACCTCGTAAACGTTCAATTGAGTACCTATTTCACATTTATGGAACAGTTTTTGACTTCGGATCGTCGCTTTTCAACGTATTGGAACTAAAAAGACAAATTAATATATAAGGGGAAGTAGCCATTTTATTGTAGAGTTTTTTTTATTAAATATGCTCCTGCCACCTGGGGTTAAGTACGGTCAAGAGCAAAAGTAAGTGATCATTCTTGTTCGATTATAGACCTTATTCCATTGTGATAAGGCAAAAGGTGATCACTTACTTTTGCTCTTGACTGTACCTATCATAATGTCGAAAGTTATAATGCTGAATATTAGTATTCCTATTTTATTAATAGCCAGAAAGTACGTTTTCCTATATTCTTATTTGCCCTATTATTAGTTCGCTGTTATTTCATTTCGCTTATGATTCGTTTAGACACTTATTAAAATTCCGAAGTAACTAGTATTTGCCAACAATTTTACGAGGAGTAATGTTTTTGTGATGAAATATTATTTTTCCACTATATTGATTGATGAGACGTTATAATAGGCCTCATTTCTCATTTATTGATAAATGATAATGATTTAACTTCTCAGCATTGCCTTAAAGTTGACTGGTAGAGAATGCCTTTTGGCATAAGTTGTGGGCCTTTACAAATATTTTACTAAAATCATGACTACAACGATATCCTCGCAATAATACCCATCAATTCTATTGACAAGATTAAGATCTTTGTAAAAATGAGACGAAATATATTTTCTGCTCAATATTAATCGCGATTGGAATGCTTGAATAGTATAACACAATGCGTATGGACACAATGATCGCCCAAATGTATCAAGAAATGTACAAGTACCTATATATTTTGTAGGTACATTTTGATATAATGTACGTGGTTACAGGTCGATGTACTTTCTTTAGTGAGAAGCCCGCGCCCGCCTAACTATATAGCTGCTCTGTGTTTTGGTTCAAATAATAGATTTAAAACTCAAATAATTAGGTTATAAAAAAAACCTAATCTTTGAATAATTTTATATGATCGGCAGAAAATATAAAGAAATATTTTAAAAAAAGGACAAAATATAGAATTTAGAAGGAACAAACCTGAATAATTTGCTTTAGTTTTTAGAGATTGATCAATTAATTAATCAAAAGGTTCCTTTATTTTTGTCATAGGTATATGTTTAAGTTCAGTATCCATATAATTTTATTTAATTAATAGTTTTATCTAAAATTTGAACTATCCAGTACTTAAAATCGTTATAAATAAAATATAATATTAACGCATTTTACCATTATTCTAACAAGCTTATAATACTGTCAATTAAACTTTCCGTAATCTGCTATCGGTTCAATGCAGAAACTGCCAAATCAGCATATTGACTAATGTTAAATTATTAGGCATAACGCCAGTCAGCTTTTTGGGAACATTGCAGCATTGGCATTTATAAACTTAATTTTATGGAACACGATATTTTAAGAATATTATCACCTCAATGTAAATTATTACATTATTTTTTATCTTACAATAAATTATTTTGAAGTTGATTGTTTAAATTTATCTTAAGGTATAAATAACTTGTCATCGTAGATATTTTGATCTAGAAGTGTAACATGAAAAATTGCGAACTGCATAGACTTTATTTGCAATGTTTTTTAAACACCATCCCCGACAAAATAATATGTACATCTGTAGGCATATGATGGTATCGCGTCTAATCGTTTGTCGTTGTTGCCGTCAGGTTCTAACAAGTATGCAAGTGTGAAAGCGGCGCGTAGCACGATAAATAGATAAAACGGGACCAACATAAGCTATCTGTCAGGTAAATGTAGCTGTCTTTATATATGCCTGGAAAAATAATAGCGATTGTTTTATCTGACGGATATATTTATCCGGGAATTCTGAAACAGGTCGTTAATTACGTTAATCTACTGATTTTTTATTTAAGTCTTTGATGTAATATATACAATCACGAACTTTTTTATATATTTTATTAAAATGGACTTATAACCTGCCGCTAAATAGCAGTGCTTGCACTGCTGTGTTTCGGTTTGGGGGTAAGATAGCCGGTGTAATTACTGGAATAGATAGAGGCAATCCATCTAAGTCCTCAGGCAGCGCATAGGCGATTTTTTAGTTACTATGTCTCAGTTCCTGCTTTCCATCAGGTGGGCTGAGAGCTCAGTTGTCTACCTTCGTGTCATAAAAAAATATTAATAACGTTAATAAAATAAATAACTTAGAAATCATCATCTAAATGTTTCGTCCAAATGTGTCGAACGTCGGCTAAATTATAGCGGCGCCACAAATTGGATGTTAATGCTTTCGGCGACATTTGGGAATCATTTGCAATGATCCTGCGGCCGGTAGGGGTGGAAAAAGGCTTACAAGTAATATTACCATTACGTAGAAAACGGTTAATATTGTAATCTTATAAATTATGATTTCAGGCACTGTTACTCCCACGAATTTGTAACAACAAATGGTACTTCTAATGACTTGTAACTCTAAGTTAATTTTCATAATACATGATGCGTTAAAATCTCAAATCGAATTCGAACTTTAATTACAAATCTTCTAGAAATAATACGTTTTTATTTTGTACAACGGTTTTATTAGTGTAGGTACTCCACTGTAATCGTTGTATTAATTAAGTGTCATTTCATATCAAATAACTACCTATCACAGCACTGTTTCGTAATTAGGTAATTAGACTAATAAGCGTTACGTACATTGGTCTGTGACACCTTTTTTGAAATTTAATATTAGCAGTATCTTTATGACGATCAATCTTCAATACTTATACTGCACAATTATTTCGCTAGGATTGATTTTACCCGGCTTGTAATTTTTAAGAGCCCGATGCAAAAACCTCAAAATGCTATAAATAAAAAACAAAAAATTGCCACTTTAAAAAAAGATATTACTTGGAATCAGCGGAACTTCATATTTTTTCTGTGAGATATTCAGTTATTACTTCAGTAGCTGGCTCTAGGTACATTTGTATACGGAATGCTTAATGCGTCGCGTATATAAAATGTAATCAATGGTGTCCCAGCCTCGCTCTATGAAGACAAAGGCATATTTTCTATGCTTTAATAACGCAGATTGGCTCGCAAAGCTATTAATGTAATTATACCTACTTTGTAGAAAGTAATGTAATATCAATTTATTATTAAATTTTGCTATGTTGCAAGCAGTTATATTATTACTGGAAGAATATTGTATTTTTTGAAATATTACAATATTATTAGGTATTTAAATCAGTATACTCGAGCGGAGCTTAAATAACTAAAATACTATGAAGAAAAATTAAGGCGGTGTTTTGTTTAAGCTTTGCATATTTTAAGTAGGTAATTTTAGTATAAATAACATGTACTTATTTAATATACCTAAATCCAATAATTGTCGTTAAGGTTTATTTTTTATGTGAATCAACTTTTTTCGGTCTGTTATTTTCATGGTTACGATCTCCTGAGTAACGCTGGTTTTATGCAAAAGTATGTTACTCAAATTATGAAAACATGAATTTAGTCCATGTTTGTTGGTGATCCATTAAAAAAAGGGCTTATTAACACCAGAGTAATGCATCCGTGTTTGTTGTCTCAGGAGACCGTAACTATGATAATAAAATAAGACAGAAAAAAGTTAATTCACCCTCTTAGTCTTAAAAAAGTAACCAGCTAATATATCACAAACTCAGTCAGACCACAATGCATTGTAGAACCAGATTATTTCGTTTTTTCTGTACCAAGTAGCATTATGCTTGACCATGAGTAGTGACCGTAGTCTAATGGACGCCTATATTAAAAAGTAATCGATTTAAATGACGAATGCCACTATTATTACTTAATTTATTATTATAATACACGCTTGGAGATATATTAGGTCACTAAGCGTATATATTGTAATGTAATGTGATGACTTTAAAAAAATATAAAATATTGTAGCCTAAATTACTCCTACGGTGTTTTATCAATTTAGTACTTGTATACTATAATAAGCTTTAAGTAAGAAGTAATTGTAAAATTGGCGGTTTTTTCATTGGGTTATCTTGGTCGCTTTTTATTTGGCCCAATATTTATAATTTATAAATTTACACTTCAAAACATTAATGCATTTTTGATTTATTTTATCGGTTTTTACCACACAGTTTGGTCGCATCCTTATAGATAACATTACGGTGGGTAATGCCAAAAAATAATCAGTCCAAAATTAAAAATGACGTTTAGTCCCAATTTACTTACGCATGGCTGAAACCCGGAATGCCACCAAGGGCAAACGAAATTCGAGCTAACATTACTATGGCTAACAATCTGTAGCTGATAAAGAAGAATAAAAAATAACATGAAACTATAGCATAATTTATTCGAATATTTAGTTGGAGTTTAGGATTTTGGAGATGAATTTGGATATCTAAACTAAATTAACTAGCAACAACAATGCGATACAATAAACAAATACGCCTTTATTTGTGAATAAGAAATAAATATTGATTGACAATGTAATTTTAGCTTCACAGTTCAATGCTGTACTTAGAATAATATTTTATAAATATATTAAACATGATGGAGCCACATTTGCCAATAAGCCATATTATTATTATTGTTTGACAAAATATTTTTATTGGTTTGGAAACCTGTTTTTTTTTCTTATAGATAACCCACAATTACCATTTATGGCACCCACGCGAAGCAGAGGCACGTTGCTAGTTTACATGTATTTATTTATTCGCCGTGTTTTTTTTGAATTCCGTTAAATTTAACAGGCTGCTTGGTACGTTAATTGGAGCTACCCGGTATATTGCTTTTAGTCGAATTCGAAAAAAAATTTTTTTTCGTTTTCATACATAATAAATGAAATGGTAAGTGTGAGAGAACCTTAAGAATAAGATCTCAGGTGACTGATGGCACATGCCAAAATAAATTTCATTAGGATGTAATAAAGGTTACTATACACTTGTTCAGTAATTAAACTTATTTTTTAATAACTCAAAAACAGTAAGAGTTAAGACACTAGTTTCTTAGAGAAATTGATTATTTATGACCTAAATACGCTTCCCTTTAAATCGATAAAAACACGGTGTATAGTTGGTAATATTATCACAAATGAGATTGAAAAATAAACTTTTTCCTCTTTAAATCCCTAAATACCCGCGAAATTGTGCCATTTCGGCAATTAGGCCGGCTCGGTGATATTGCGCAATTTTCTCTCTCCGTTACACTGATTACTTCTATATAAACGGTTAATATTCACCGAAATGGGTTAAAGTTAGGATTTGAAATATGTTTATGGCCTGACTTTATATGTGATATCACACCAGCTTTGATCTAACTCAATATTTTTTTTTAATCCTACCGACTGTGCCATGCATAAAGGAATCCGCAATGAAACGGATGGGTTATAGGACGGACACTATTTGATCTCTTTAAAAAATCTGAACAAACATATTCTCTTTTTTTTTGGTCATTGGCAACACTGATGATCATTGATATGGTCATCAAAAAAAAGAATATGTTCGTGCAGATTTTATAAAGAGATCAAATAGTGTCCGTTCCATAACGCGTTACGTACGTACGTACGTCTTGAACTATAAATTAATGAATTCAAAAGACAAATAACCTTGCAAAACAAGTTATTGAAATAACGTCAACATCGTATTTCAATCAGAAAACCTTCGATTTATAAATAAATGTCATTTGGAAATTTACTGTTCCATTTAATTAAAGTCAATTATTTGCTATTCAGGCGAATAACAAAAGGGCAGAAGTAAAGGAAAATTGCCTGGCGTTTATGCCCTTTTAAACTTAGTACTTCTACGGATATAAAGAACTCGTATAGAGGTGAACCATCGACACAGCTTTGTATGAGGGTTTTCTGTAATGACGATCACCAGGGCGGCATCACTGAGGCGTCAGGTCCAAAAACTTGTCTTAAATTCTCAGAGCGCCTATAGTTTAGTGTTTAAATGTTTTGTATTAGTTAGTAAAGTTATTAAAAAAATAAAAATAATTTCTAGTTATTAAAAGTAGCACTCTTAAGGTGGATTTTATGTCTTTGTAATTAGGCTTAAAGTCGATGACGTTATGAGAGTAAGGAAATTCAAATTTAGAATTCCTGTAAGGTTGTAAATACATAATAGATATCACACAATAATCACTACACCGTTTGTCAGTAATCAATGAAAAGTAAACAAAGATGGCTGACTTTGCACAGCAAATACGTGTATTATGACGTTTTTGCCACATATTATGAAACACGTTTGCAGACATATTTTTACGCTAAATTAATATCTTGAAAAAAAGTTTTCAGTTTTTAAGTTGGTGATAAAACTAAGATTGTGTTGAAAAAAGTGCGTTTTTATGAAAATAATAATGCAAGTTTTTAGATTTGTTTACAAATTGTGTATCCGCCCCGCTAACTATTGATCCGTGGGTTCGAAAAATATGAAAAAAATAAAGAATTCTTTAAATTAAAATCATTTATCATATAATCGGCCCAGCTACTTTTGAATGACTATAACTTAGCATGGTCCGACATGCACTTGGCCAGTTTTTAACAGATAAAGTGGTTCTAGGGGAAGGATTTTATCTGTATTAAGAGTAATAACCCGTGCAAAGCCGGAGCGGGTCGCTAGTTTATGTATAAAATGTAATTACGTGTTGAAAAGGGACTATTACAGTTGGCATGGTGACATTACTACGGGTTGGGTTGCGAATTGTTGCATGAACCAATTTTATATAGTTATTACTGTTATTAGGCACCAAAATTAATAATTTCAGAATTTGTGATGACAAATGGTCACTTTACGACACGTCACAACACAAACTTTCATTGAGCTCTCCGACTGCAATACCATTTATTCTTGTACGAGGATATTTAACCGTTATTTCATTCAAATTACAACAAATTTAACTTAGGTACGTTTCACAGAAATAGATTAAATCATTACCTATGCAATTTGTGTTTTGCATGGAGAATTTTGTAAAAAGTATATTTTCCATACAATGAATTTTGTGTATGAATCGGCAGCAGATGGCAGAGTGGTCTTATTTTAAAGCTTATTTTAGAATAACACTCAGTGTGAAAAAACCTTTGTTACATACTGCTCTGTTGAAAACAAAAAATATATCTAAGTAGGTAACTCCTTAAATAATTCGGCGAGGGCATTCTTTGTGTATTTATTTATCACAAATGTTTGTTCCTTGGTCGTGGCTGTGTATGTATCTAAGTATCTATACGTATCTATCTATTATATATTATATCGTCGCCTGTATGCTTAGCACATGATTGGCGCGACAGTATCTCACCGCGAGATAGTCTATCCGTCCCTCTTTTGTTAATATCGCTAGTGAAGGACGGAACATCTATCTCGCGGCGACATACTGTCGCACCAATCATGTGCTAAGCCTGCTGGTACCCACATCACAAGCCTTAATTGAGCTTACCGTGGGACTAGGTCGATTTGTGTGAGATGTACCAAGATATTTATTTATTTATTTATTTATTTATTTATAATATTAGAGACCAACTAAAGTCTATGACCAAAAACGCCAAGTTCATCCCCAACCCAATATTATTTCTGGAGACAATATTATATTATATGAATGCTATCATAGTACAGTCGCCATCTGATATAACGAAGCAGCCAGACCGCTCACAAATATCTGAGCAGGCCTCTATTGCCATGTCGTTAGAGTACATGTTATATTTTTGAGTACCGTGCTCCAATATCAGCCTCCGTAGCCTATATTTTACAGACAAACGGGTCTTAATCGCGTAAACTTACGTTTAATTATATCCTGACGTTTCGGGCATGACGTTACACCCGTGGTCGCAGGCAGACTGGCGAGAGAATGTATCAACACCTTCGAGCTGCGCGGGTTTTTCGAACTACCCGCACTTGATCTTCATTATTCACTTCTAGGCTAGGGTTGGCACTAGGCCTACACACAACACTCACAACATCCAATGGCTTAAAAATGGATGTTTCACCACCCTTACATTTGTAAATCACAGGATTCCACGCAGACGAGATTCCTTGCCCCTCATTTTGATTAAAATTCCGATGTTTCTTAATTTCAATAGCTTCACGTACTTTTCGGCTATGATGTATACGCTCGGTTGAGAGGACTTTCGGGTTATGGAGCTCAATCCAGTGGTTAGGTCCGTAGCCTAGTTGGTAGTGCCTCTGCCTACAAAGCTGGAGGTTCCGGGTTCGAATCCTGGTGAGGTCATTATTTAAGACATAAGACATTTATTTGTGGTATAGGTTTACAACAATAGTTAGCCTGGTTCCTGCACTAGGCATAGCCTGTACTGCAGGTAACCAAAATTCGGAAAAGATACTTAAAGTAACCTATCAATATATATGAATGAATGAAGATTTGAATAATTTGTGTATACATATGTGTATGTGTGTATGTATAGGTATCTATGTGTGTGTGTCTATACGTGTGTAGTGTGTACATGTTGAACAAATGCTTACATTCACTGTACAACTCTCAGTAACTTCTCTATGTCCTCAAATGTGTATTTACTTATAAGAAATATTTGTTCCTTGGTCATGGGTGTCTATGTATTTAAGTATCTATCTATACGTATCAAGGTGGACTGATGACCTGGTGAAGGTCGCAGGAGTCCGCTGGATGCAGGTGGCACAGGACCGGTCATTGTGGCAATCTTTGGGGGAGGTCTATGTTCAGCAGTGGACGTCTTTCGGCTGATATGATGATGATGAGGATGATGTATCTATCGATCGTCGCCTGGTACCCACATCACAAGCCTTAATTGAACTTACCGTGGGACGAGGTCGATTTGTGTGAGATGTCCCAAAAAATATTTATTTATTTTAATACTCGTACATCAGAGGGCAACTGAACTGCAACTAATGTAAAATTGAATCTAAATGGGACATGTTTTTAGTAGTCGCAACCATCGCAAGGCCACTTCTGCTCAATATGAATGAACTGCACTTAGTGGCACCAATAACTTATAAAATATTCAGTTCGAATAAGGTTTTAAACTTTGGAAAAGTTTACGTTTCTAGGATTAGTTTTGCATACTTCGATCAAACAAGTTATTTATTGAACTAATTTGTACCATGTAGTAAACCAAGTGGATTGTGGTCACAAATACAGGGTAAAACTTTAGTCATCAATAGGCTACGAGTTCGAGTTTGACCCTTGCATAGTTAGTTAACTATGCAAGGATATGATTGTATAATAGATATCAAAATGGGTCAAACTAAAAACCATGTTATGAGTCTTACCGGTGGACATTTTAAACGTTAGGGCTACGAGAGCCCATATCCCAATGGTTTGCAATTGTTATATTTCTTCGACGCGTTTCTATCTATTGCAACACCGGATCAATCTTATCAAATGTGATGTTATCTGGGCAAAGGGATCACATTGTCGATGGATCCCTTTGCCCAGATAACATCATATTTGAAAAGCCACCAAACCCAGATAACATTACAATTACATCAGTCTTATGATTACAACCGATTAATTCATAAAGTCCAAAAACCAATCTGCAAACGTCGAAATCGTGCCGCCATCTTCGTTGAGATCTTTAAAGCAAAAACATCACGGTAATGAATCTCAATATCAACCTATAAAAACTTAAACCGTCATTTAAAAATAGTTGTGATTGGTTCATCAAAGTTTTCATTAGCTATATTCTATAAACGTTTGTCAAAGTTGACGCATCGAAATATGCGCGGTGTTAAGAAAAGCGCTATGTCCTCCCCATCTTGGCACAATTGAACAATTTTGTTAAGACGTCCATGTTATATATGGTCGCAGGTTTGCCTTGATTTTCCCGGTGTAAGTTTCCAAGTAGTTTTCTCGGTGAACCTAAGTTTATATCCAAAATAAATAAAAAATGCATCAGCCCTTTTAATGCAGTAAATCTCCATGTAGTAACAAACATGCAAACACGGTGTAAACACGTTTATATGTTTGCGAGCGTGCTGCGCGCTCGGCGCTGCGGATCACGGGAGGGACAATATTTGCTATTTTACTAATAAACGGCCCGATGCCATTTTAAGGTATATGTTTTGATACGTGTTTAATAATTCGTGAGCTGTATAAATTTAATATCATGCATATTTGTAAATATCGATTTAGTCACGTTAAGATCAATTAAGGCTTGGTAGTACTCGTAGATTGAGCGATGTATATATTAGACAGATATTCACATGGATACTTAAATACATAAAAAAAAGATTTATTCACTGCCATAGATAATAAGATAAGTAGTCATATAGTTAGCAGAACTTTGGAAGACCTATTTAACTGTTAGTATTTTTTTAATGTGTCACTTACCATGTCTGCATTTTCATTATGTAAAGTTAAATATTAGATGCCAGAGACCAAATAAAAAATACCGAAGTTTACCAACGCCGCCGGAGGTGGGATTCGAACCCACGTCCTCAGCTTTTGCGGCTGATACCTAAACCACTCGGCCACTCTAGCTTATAGAATCACTACTACTTAAAAATACAACTCAATAAATATTTAATAAAACAATTTGACTTGTTCCACAACATAAATAATGTAAAGCTTATTATTAGGCTGCGTTTCCACCAGAGAATCGTTGAAGAAGCGTTGACAACTATTAATGGTAATTTGTATGGAAACACATCCTCGCACATCTCTGGTGGAAACGCAGCCTTAACGTAAGGTGTAACTGATATAATGTGCGAAACAGTTAGGTTAAATATTTTTCGTAGTGTATCGTTATTCGGAAATTTTACAATTTCAATTTATTTCAGTAAAGTACTTTAAAGCAAAAATAATGTCATTTCCCCAGCGACAAATTCACTTATACCGGCATCTTTTAGTTCCATAGAATAAATAACTTAGCGCGATCGTAAATTTCACGCGGCGCGACCCATACATTATAGTTTTAAAAACGTGATCATAAAATATTGCTCCAATTCGCTATTCAATTCAACTCTCGTGTGCATAAATATCAATGAATTTGCCGCCATATTTGCCCTGGGACATACTTGTTGATTGTAAATCACCAGCCTTTTGCAGCGAAAAACGAATCCAGCCACATGTGACCTAATAATATGTAAACGCCTCGAAACGTACGTCTGGGTCATAAGGTTTAAAATCGTTGACATATTTTTGAGTCCGTCCATACAGGTAGAATCGTTCATGAGTGTACCTATATACACATTTTAGAACGTATATCGTTAGCATAAGGCTTAAAATCGTTGACATATATTTGGGACCGTACATCGCAGAATCGTGTTTTAATGTTACATGTATTGGGATGTGTAATTCTGTGCGAGTAATTGATCGTATTGTTTTTGGATCGCGTACCTGTGGGAGTTACGTGTAATTTACGAAGGACTTATAATTTGAGCGATTGACGATTATATTCTGATTTGGTTTATTTTTAGCAGCTAACTTGGATTTTATTTTGCTACAAAAAGGAATTTGTTGGTTACGGGCAGAGCAGCGCAGGGATTCAGCAATAGGTCGCATTACATAAATAACTAAACACAAAAATATACACAAAATTATATAATAAAACAAACAAGCTTTTGTTACAACGTCAACTTGAGTGATAAGTACGTTTATAAGAACACGTCGTTGCATATGGTAAAACGGACAGCAATAAGCATTGATTTTGATATGAAGCTTTAAACCTCAATAGAATTATTACCTATTCGATCTTGATCCTAGTGATTTTTATTTACTGTAAATATTTTTAGTGGTTTAGCTAACTAATTCGAAAATAAATATCCTGGAATGCTAGGACAATCTTACTGAAATTAACCTAGTCCCACGGTAAGCTCATTCCAGTTTTGCACGCTTGTATTCTAGGTATTTATGAGACGATATAATTATGTAAATATATCGTAGATGTTTATAGATCAGTATCATAGATAGTTTTATCATAAATATTTAGATTTTATCTCAATATTTTCATAACCAATCTTTCACGTGTCTACGCTACAAACATGCAGGTTAAACAATTAGCAACGCAAAGTTTCGTGTAATAGGGAGCGACACTCGAGCGAGTACAACGCCACAAGTTTCCGAAGTCGTTCGCGTGTCGCTACTGTGTCGCCACTCTGTGGCCTAGTTGCGGCGCGGTTGCGGTGAAGTTTGCGATGTAGTAGTTAGACCTTGTATTATAAAGACTACTTTAAATGTGTCATTGGTTCATGTTTGTTAATAAACTTGGAATAACTTATTTATTATTGTGTAAGAAAAAAACCGGGGTTGATTTTTTAGTAGCATCACCAAATTAAAAAATTAAAAAACCGACTTCATCCAATTTGTCTAAGATCCCACCATCAGACCCCGACATGGTACCAACGGAACAACCCAGGATTATGCCAGTACGATAAAAAAAATGAAAATCGGTTCAAGTGTCAGAGATATATCAAGTAACATACTCGTATAAAAAAAAATATCAGGCGAATGGAGAACCTCCTTATTTTAAGTCGGTTAGTAAAACATAAATAATGGGATGTAATAATGTTTTATTCTCAAACATGCAATCAAATATTGTTGTTATGTTCTTTATAATAGGCTGCGAAGTATGACGTTTCAGGTGCGACTAGGACAAGAGGTCGTTAATGGAATTTAATACAAATCTTGAAGGTCTAGGCCGGCAAAGTACTCTTTTTTAATTCCATTCCAAATAAATTTCTGGCACAGGCATCATAACATTCTGCCCCTAAGCATAATGCATACTTATATAAAAAAACTTTGATGTTTTTGTTGTTTATTTCATTGCCTGTTTGAGTAAAGCGCTATACATACCTCGGCCGGAAATATGGGGTTGCCTACCTCAGAGTCCTCAGACCTATCCGTACGTATAATGTATGTCTTCGGCCAGCAACCCCTTTCGTCCCGGCCTCTGTAGTAATGTACTATTTTTTAGATAAATAAATAAATAATACTGATGAATCTGATATTTTATTGGTATTTAGAGTTAGAAAAGCCCGCCGCTTGTCATTCAGTATACGTACGGCGTTTTAACCGTAACCGCGGCACGTACAAAATTGATTTATTAGTCTTATTACATTATTCTCCGGAAATATCTCTTTTTTGTAGAAATCTTTTAGGTACTCGTAATATCTAGTTTACGATTTTACTGTTTAGTTTCTAATTATTTAGCCTAAAATCTTTAGTCTATTCGGAACGATATAGGTAATACATATACACATTGGTTAATAGAATGCTATTCATAGCTTCACAATTATTTTGAGTAAAAATGGTTGTATTGTTTTATGTTAGCATTACAACTGAAATGGGACTAAAATATTTTAAAATATTCAGCTATTCGGGTTTATCACGTTATTTAAGTCGATGATTGCTCGTCATGTTTCGACCCATTAAGAGGATCCTCGTCAGGAATACTTTCGACGTGGACGTGTACATTACAGATTTTCTTAATTTCAAGTTTAAAGTCTGGCTAATGAAACATTGCCCCAACTTTTGGCGGGAAATTCAAAAAATCTTGGGGTGGATTTGTGACCAGCCCTATATTTTTTGAATTTCCCGCCAAAAGTTGGGGCAATATTTCATTAGCCAGACTTTACCTCTGTTACTTGTTATTTGGAAAGAGGAAATAGAAGTTTGACTACTGGTAAACTAAACTTGGTGTGAAACTTTCAAGGTTCACATTCGTAGATTCTCTTCAAATATGAATAATGTGAAACTTGTGAAGGGAGTAGTTACATAATTATATGTCGGCGAGGTTGCATGCCTCCGTCACTTGCAGATAGTTGAGAACTTGGCAAACCAATGTAACTTGACCTCTACACTTACTACAATTCTGTTATCCCTTTACGACCGAGACAAAAAAATTCTAAAATCTTAAGAAAAATGCATGTAGATCGTTTTAAATTATCTTCGATTACTTGTAAAAAATAATTAAAAAAATCAAATTGCCTTTTACCATTAAAAAAATCGCATGCACGAAAGTGACGTTCAGGATCTGTATGTAAATGCAAGATCTTGCAAATTAGTATGGACATGTAGAAAAACATTAATAAAACATATTATTTAACGAAAAAACTTTATATCATAAGCGATCTCACATTTTTAGGGTTCCGTATCACAAGAAGAAAAAAACGGAGCCCTCATAGGATCACTGGCGTGTCTATCTGTCCGTCTGTTACAATCGATTTACTCCGATGCTACTACTGGGCAGATTGAGTTGAATTTACGCACACCTATATAAGTTGGTGACACAACGATGGCTTTGGAACGTAAAAAAAAGAATTATAAATATGAGGGCTACTTTTAGGGGGTAAATTAGAAAATAAAAATCAAAATTTTTACTTCATGATTTCGAGAAGATAAAATGTATTATCCATGCTAATAATAATATGACGAATGGATTAAAGCGACGATTTTTAGGAATCAACGTGTAATAAACAGTACTATTTGCAATATATACATTTACTGACTGGGAAAAAACGACGAATCTAGAAATCACATTACATTATACAAATTCACACAAGAAAAAAAAACGATATTTACTACACATTGAGTTTTCGCAGTAATTCAACAATAGATTTAAAGATGTGAACGTAATTAACGGGTTTTAATAGCAAAACAAGAAAATACTTGTGGTTTAATACTTAAAAAGCATATGCTAGAAAGTACTACGTCGTGCACAATCAGAATTAGCAGTAATCTCACACCTAGCTTTAGCGATAATGTGAAGCTTCCGAAGATAGACATAGCAAAGTTTACCGGAAACTATCAAGATTGGACGTCCTTCTTCAGTGTGTTTTCATCATTAATCGACAAATAAACAGAGTTCAAAAGAGCAACATTCATAATAGCAAAGCAAAAGCAATCCGAGAGATATTAGGTATGGACAACTATGGAGTGCCTAACTAAGATGAAAGTACAAGGTATTATTAACCCTAGTTCCTTGGATACGCTGATTGAAATACCATGAAATATGTACCTAACGAATTAGTCGAAATATGTAACCAATTCTTCAAAACATATGACCATCTTCCTTGGTTTCATTTTATGCACAGACCGATTATGCATAATCGTGCAAATATTTATGACGAACGATTTACGAGCTACGTCCGAACCTACAATTTTGTGCACTTATTATTTATGAGCATATTGCTTACAAAAAAGCACTTAATTTTATTCTAATTTGTGCTAAATAAAAACGTTTAACTCTTCAAGAGTAAGTATAACTCAATAAATAGAAGGTTTGTCACCACAAATATACGAAATCGAGAACTTACGTGTGCTACTACTCCCACCAAAATACATCGCCATCTTCAACGCTGTCTTGCGACTGACTGATGCGGCCGCCCTAAGGTATTTGCTACTTTTACGTGTTGGCTAGTGTCTGCAGATTTGATCGGTACAGGTTTGAGCTAGAAAATACAATTTACTTGGTGACAGGATTTTTGCAAAGTCATTTGCAGGATTATATCAAACCGGTCGGAAAGGGTTATAGTAGAATTTCTTTTTGTTTTGTCCATTTTCATACTTTTGAATGTATGAGTAAATTTTGGGCCATAAAGTAACAAAAGTGTCCCACAATTTCCCCGCATTCCGGGATTTGCTCCTTTGTTACCATCGTACGAGATGTATGGAAAAGGGTTACATAACCATGTATAATCATGTATAAATAGCCCAAAATTTACCCATCAAATATTCAAAATTATGAAAATACTCGTCTTATGTCTGCCTCCGTCAGTCTCCGTAGCCTAGTTGGTAGTGACCCTGCCTACAAAGCTGGAGGTTCCGGATTTGAAGCCCGGCGACCGCATTATTTGTGTATTTATTTATCACAAATATTTGTTCCTTGGTCATGGCTGTCTACGTATTTAAGTATTTATATGTATCTATTAAATATATTGTCGCCTGGTACCCACATCATAAGTCTTAATTGAGCTTACCCTGGGACTAGGTCGATTTGTGTAAGATGTCCCAAGATATTTATTTAATAAAAGGTTCCGACTAGTTCACTCAAGCTATCGACTTAGTCTGAACATTCGAGAAGCTATTAATATTGCATCAACGGACTCGTCTGGAGGACACTAACGAGTTTATCAGTGTCTCGGATTGACAGTTCTGCAGCTTTGTTCCGTATCCGTATGTACAAAGTTACGGAGGCATTCTGCCATTTACCGTATAGGTTTACTACTGTATTCATGTAACAGGTTGCAATAATAGCGATGTAGTTACAGACCATTTTCTTTTCAATATTATATTTTGTGGAACAAATCAAATTGTTTTATTAAATATCTATTGAGTTGTATTTTTGAATAGTAGCACTACTATGTATATGAATTTAAATATTTATTTGATGTCATAGCCTTCTTAGGCCCAAGGTCCTTGCTATAGTAATAATTAACTTGGTCATTCAGACCCAACTTCTTCAACGGCTGTATTTAATAGTAATAGCATACCACGGTCCTACCAGTTGGACTTATTACAAAAGCCGACATTTTGCTTTCAAATTTCGCGCTATTTGGCGTATTCAATAAAAACTATATATATAGATATATATTAAATTGTCGTGTGGTGACGGCAGTAAGAATACATTTGTCACCACCCCAACTCCTCCTGCGGGTGTCGTAAGAGTCGACTAAGGGATTAAAGTGTCACTGACCATTTTACAAGATTGATGATGGGCAGCAGCGTCAACATAGCGGACACGTTACTGCGATCGCCAAACCGCTTGCCCAGCGTGGCGATTATGGGCATTTGCCTCCTAATGCGTCTATACGCATAGTTAATAGGAGAGGCCTACGTCCAGCAGTGGACTAACATAGGCTGATGATGTGATGATGATGATATTAAATTCAAGTTGGCCATAAAGGCATCATAAACTGATAATAAATATGCCTCAAAGCTGTTGGTGGCATACAAGTACAATAACATTAAAGAAATGTGATCTTAATGTTTGGGTCTGGACGAGTATAAAACAATACTACTACTGGTAGGACCGTGGTATGCAATGACTAGGAGCCAAATTTCGCCTTGGGCCGTAGGAGGATGTACCAAATAAAAAATACCGAAGTTTACCAACGCCGGAAGTGGGATTCAAACTAGGGCTCGTGGTCGTGACCGTGTTTCGTGTAACCGTAGCCGGATCCCCGTTGCCGTGTTACACGGCCACGGTTTTAAGGCCCGTTTCCTGCGTGTTACACGGCTACGTATCAATAAAGTTACGTATACACGTGTACACGGAGATACGTATCTTAATTACACGCAGATCCGTTCCGCCCGCGTTGTTGAGTGACGATTCGATGCGTTGTCTTTAAGGACTAAGGAAAACGGATGAGAATGTTCCGCGATATTTGTGAATCTAATTTAGTGGTTACCTAATTGCCTTTCTAACGTAAAGTGCGATAACTTAGTTGTACTTAATTTCAGTATGATAACGTGTATACGTACTGAGATTAAATTTTACATTAATATTTTACTTTTTAAGGTAAGGAGGGCAGAATTATAAAATATAGATACTTTCTGAGTTCAATATTAATAAAAATTGACATATTGTCATGTATTAATTACCTAATTTAATAATGAGATGTGAACGGAAGTTAAAAAATACATAACACAGTGCGGAGTAAATATTTTTTCTTAGTTCTAAATATTATAATTTAAGTTTTTCTTTCGTGCAATAAAGTTGATATAAATGAATACATAAATCAATATTGAGGGTACCAGACAACGATTAATCTATACTAGGAAACCCATAACTCAGGAACAAAATAAATGCGTCATAAATATACAAATTTACAGCGTTATTTCCTACAAAATAAGGAACTTTTGAAATATAAAAGGATATTAAAAAGCAATATAATTAAAAAATACAATATACTAACTCATTGGATGTCGTGACGATGACGGGAGATTTTAGGTGCACCGCTTTCAAATGCTTTCCTATCGATCCTGTTGTACCACCACGACACGAAAACTCATTGTTCGTACGATCATTGCACAAAGTGCATACAGCCGTGTCACCGACCCTGGTGGCATAACTCCACACCCACCTGATCTTCATTATTAATACACTTAAAAACGCTATCTTCTCACCAACAGTAACAATACAAAAACGTAACAAAATAATAAAAAACAATTAATTTAAATTCGACTAAACTCTCGCGAAGTCTGTCCGGCCTGCAATCTTATTAGTGACTAAACACGTATAAAACCAAAACCCGAAATTGCCCTTTTCAAATTTACTAAAACATCCCCGCTTATCTATATTAAAACAAAGATGCGGCTATTTCATTCAACTTCACAAACAAAAGGTGTACCAGGTAAAGCCCAAGTTAACATATTTATCAGTAAAATTACCACGTGTGGTCAATTACATCGCAGACAAACTATTGTTAGCTACTTTGCGCGTGCAAATTCTTAGTATAGGTCTTATCTACAAAAGGGCCGCCCTGTCAGGTAATAAACTTAAATGAACGACTGTATTATCTTTTATGTATAGTAATTTGGCCAAATATTTTTAACATTCTTTTTTAATTTTTCTATCTGGTGATTCAAAATCACAATATAAATTCTAATCCATAAATAACACCGTCGCTTGTTATATAGAACACAGTACCTACCACGTTATTCTATAACATAAATCGATACGAAAAATGCAAGTCTAATCAATAAAATACCGTTCGTCCCGATTCAGAGTATAATACTCAATACGTACTTTAAAAACAAGCTGTTATTCAATAATAGGCCTTATTTGTTTGCATAGTAATTGGTCCCGCCGGATCCATGCCACGAGCAGTCGTTGCCAGAACGAAGCTAAGATTCGTAGATACGTATACAAACAAAGATTCGGGTACGTATCTCGGCGTGACTGTGAAATTCGTGATCTTAGTACCGCCGGGGTTAAGAACACGGAGCTACGGTTCTGCGAATAGTACGTATATCGGGAGCCCTAATTCAAACCCACGTCCTCAGCTTTCGCGACTGATGCAACCACTCGGCCACTCCAGCCTATATAATAGAGTTATTGATATTAAAAAAAGTCTCATTTTGTGGCATGTCATAAAGACGGCTAGACATTTAATTGGCGTAGAAACTTTAGGTTCATGGGGCTCCAGCGCTCGAAAATTGTTTGCTGAGATCGCGAAACGTCGGGTTGACGTAACTAAAGACCAAAAAGCTGGCGACTTCCTCGCACAACGCTTCAGTATTGCGATACAGCGAGGAATTGCCGCCAGCATCCTCGGTACAATGCCACAACTGCCACAAGGGCCAATCTTAGATACAGTTTAGGTTAAGAGATTTAATTTGTGTACATAAATTGTAGTTTTGAAAATAAATATATGAAAAAAAAAATCCTATAAAGATACAAGTCAATTCCTTACATGATTAGTAACAAACTCGGACGTCAGCCTCCGTAGCCTAGTTGGTAGTGACCCTGCCTACGAAGCTGGAGGTTCCGGGTTCGAATCCCGGCGAGGGCATTCTTTGTGTATTTATTTAGCACAAATGTTTGTTCCTTGGTCATGGCTGTCTATGTATTTAAGTATCTATATGTATCTATCTATTATATATATCGTCGCCTGGTACCCACATCACAAGCCTTAATTGAGCTTACCGTGGGACTAGGTCGATTTGTGTAAGATGTCCCAAGATATTTATTTATTTATTATTATTATTATTATTTTGCAAAAACGCTTACATTGCTGTCTATCGGTGATGCCCAATCGATCACGAACGTTCGAAAGGAAGGGTTTTAGAATTAGATTATAAAGGAAGCCCTCGATGCTAATTCGATTAGGGTGTTCGATACCTGTTTGATAGACTACAATAATGCACCGCCGTATTTTTAGTGGGGGAAACTATAGATATAGGCTATTAGCTATAAATGCCTTAATCAAAATTTATATTACCTAGGTTAAAATAGCATGATAGTTATACATTCATTTTGAATTTCACGATTATTACTCATATTTTAACGACAAACGAGTCTTAATAGCGCCATCTTACGTTTAAAATTATCCTGACGTTTCGGGCATGACGTTACACCCATGGTCTCAGGCAGATAGTAAGTATTTAATGGAAATAACATTAAATACGAAAGTAAGTCTTATGAAACTGATGTCAAATGATTATTGCATTTTAATAGATGACACAACGAATAAGATTTCAATTTTTTGTAGACTTTCCTCAATTATCTGTAATGTTATTTTAATTGCCTACTCCGCGAAAGGGTAATTTTTTTCTATCTGTTCAGCCCGTGTCCTGGGTATAGGTCTCTTTTTTATTACGCCACTATTTTTTTTACTTATAGAAAAATACTTTTTACTTGTAGTATAAAATTGAAATACTCCCAAATTATACTGTCAAATTTTTATATTGAAATTCATACGTTATTACCGTGTAATTTCGCACATAATGAAAAGGAATTAAATATGTCAGCTACAATGTTCGTGAAATCTTGTTTATGACGGTAGACGACATTATTGAATGCTCTCGTTGGCGTAAGAATTTATTTTGTGGAAACGTTTAGTATTTACCTAAACATATACCTACTCAATATTT
>JALPQI010012574.1:0-39881 GCA_025490895.1 Thaumatotibia leucotreta | reverse complement strand
GAGTATTCTAAAATGTTGTAGGTATTCAAATATTCGTGTTCAGATGTAAAATTTTGCTCTACCTCGTATCGTTTTTTATCAACGACACTGCAGAATAAGCCTACTTTCTTCGTCGACACTCGTTCAAAATAAGCCTAAGATTTTCTTTTGGGTCACAACGGAAGAACAGTATGCTTAGCACATAATTGGCGCGACATTATCTCGCCGCGAGATAGTCTATACGTCCCTCTTTTCTTAATATAGCTAGTAAAGGACGGGAAATCTATCTCGCGGCGACATACTGTAGCACCAATCATGTGCTAAGCCTGCAGCGCTGGCGGTGCCAGCTTTTTAATTGCATAATGAAGACCTAGGCTCTCCGAAACATCTCAGTGATAACATATACGCGAGTTAAATCTTTTACGTATAGTTTAGTGGAGTTATAGTGCGACACAAAATCGAACATCACACCCCTGATCATCAGTTATGTGTGAAACAAACAAGCAGAAATCGAACCCATTCCCTAAGGCATAGGGGAATCAACTATCAACTACATAAGCCTTAATTCCATAGCAATAAAGTTCTCTTTCGTAGATTTTGAAGTGAATGGGACTCGAAATAATGTACTCAAGTTCTAATGTTGTCAAATTGGATGCACTTTAAAATGGCTTTGCTGGGTAATGTAATCGAAAAATTATCGGATTGTATTGGTTTAGTGCCAGACGATGGCGGCTGAGAACGACTGACAGGTGGATTGTCTTTTATTTTACTGTAAATATAGCAGAGATCAGAACCGGTTCTTTAGAAAAGCCTCGAAATAGCTCAAGTAAGTAATTAAGCACATCGAATTTTTGAATTATTCTGTTTACAAAAATTTTATAGACCGTAGAACGAAAAAGAACGAAATTAAAACAGTTATTTTGTGCCTGTATATAAAATATTATAGTGTCTGTATTCCTGCCCTCTTAGCACATCTTCTGTTTGACAGCAACTCGCAACACACAACCCGTCTTTTTTCGATTGTATTGATTAAAAAGAGACGTGTAGCTGCGAGGTTCATAAGAAGTCAATGACAATACCTGTCAGTTTTTTTTTCTACACCACCAATTTATACATACTTACAGCGATTATAACGAAGTATAATTAAACATATTGCGAAAACACAAATCAAATTATTTATTTACTAAATATTTTGATTTGTACTTTTAATTATATATAAAGCTATTTTAGAAAACTGTAAAGTATTCTAATACTTAGGAGGTGCAGGCATGTAGTTAGTGCTTGCCCTTAGAGAATGGTCAAAGGCGCCTAGCCTTGTAAGGGATTGCATATACCCGAGAAATTTGTCCGGTGGTTGCTAAGACCTAGTGGCCGAGGGGTACAGGCATCAGCCGCGAAAGCTGAGTATGTGGGTTCGATCCCCACCTCGGACATAGGTGATCTTGGTCGTTTTTCTTTGGTATATGACATCTAATATTTATGAAGTATCACAGAACTAAGATGACAAAGAATGATCGACAACGATTAAAAGCGTAACCAAAAACGAAACGCAAGTGTGTGTGTAAATTTGTCTATGTGTGGTCAGGAATAGGGTTGCCTATTACAACAGAGCAATTATCTATCGATTTTTGACTGTTTTATCGACAACATAGTATTTTTATTCATCGTTTTTTTGCCATAAGTTTCATAGTACAATGTGAATTGAGGGTGTCAAATTATAAATTGCTAACGTGTGTGAAATTATTATCTGGCGTATCCCTCAAATTTAACAGAAATAATAAAAATCGTATATTATCAAAAAATTCTCACAAAACATAGTAACGTCCATCAAGTTTGTTAAATACACATTCGTATTTAAAATTTGGGACTATGACGGCATTGTAATGTAATAGACTGATTAGGTATGTTCATCGAACGAATATCGATATTGGTAGTTCAACAGTTAGTCAAGCTCTAGCGTAGCGTGACAATTAATATTTTTACACAAAATATCCGTTAATATTATCTTTTTTCATAAATTATTAGCGCACAGTGATAGGACAACTAACAATTAATGCCAGAAGGTGATAATTTACACGATTTATCCTACTAAATCGACAAAATATCGTTTGAAAACAATCAACCGGCAAATCATATTAACCTGTGAAACGAGTGTTTGCCGTCATTTCTTCGGTGGGTAACAGGGCAATCCTTTACACTACACGATACCATGTCGGTTTAATTATTTGTGTAAATTTACTTCTTACTAGAATTAAATATAAAATCACTTTTAAATAACAGTCTCCGTCGAGACGGCTGATACGGCTGATATGTCACTTCAAAAGTGGGTACGCTTTTGGGATTGTTTTCTATCTCTTTTGCACTCGTGTAATAGTCATATGACTGGTGGCTTCCGTTTCACACGCTTCCTTTCTCTATTAAGCGCTAGCGCGGATTCTAACTTTATGTGAAGTATAATTATTTTATATTAAATTTCATGGCGGGATTTTAACACTTATTTTTTTTCCTGTGATGTATTATAGACTATACAATTTAAGTTATATATTACAAGGTTATTCTAATATAATAGCCTATGTATGTGAGCTCTAGAGTAGACAAAGAACAATATAGCCTACCTATCGATGCACTGACTACCGACTCGATTCAAAAACACAAAATGCGATTCGCGAACAAAATTGCCAATAAATCACAAAACAACACGTCAAATAAATCATCGAACCAAAAGGGTAGGGTGTCCAACTAATTAAATTGTCATAATACAGTCCCATTATTTTATTGAGCACAGAATTTAATTTTCGTCAGTCGTAATGCCGCGTCTCAGGGGAGGGGAGTGACATTGTATCGGGATTGTCCTGAGTGTACATGAAGGGGGGTCACTTTATGGTTGATTTGGGATTTGCCTGGGGTGTGCAATATGGTGTGATTTTGTGTGCGAGTGATTTTTGTTTGATTTCGTGAAGGTTACGCGTGTTTAGTGATTGTTTTGAGAAAGGGTATTATTACCACATCTAACGGAATGTTGAATGACAGTCCAATTACAATTTTTTTTTTGACAATTTATTTAAACAATCCTTTACCGTGCCTCAAAAATGTACTACCATGAAATAAAACTATGAAAACGGATAAACTCGCGTATATTAACTAATTTTAACTTCATTCCGACGTTTCGAACACTTTACAGGGTTCGTGGTCTGCGGATGACTGACGCGGTAACCGAAGAAAATATAATGTACTACCACTTTAAGTCATTTGAGTATAATTCATAATTATTCAGACGCCTTCGCGAAAACCGGTACCATACTATGTCCCACAAATCTTAATTTTTAACGTACTTCTTTCTATAATGAATGATTGTATGAGTTTTTCCGTGTACGGAATATCAGATGATATTTATCATTAGCTTTCGGTGAAGAAAAACATCATGAGGAAACCTGCATACATCCGCAAAGAAATTCAAAGGTGTATGTGAAGTTCCCAACCCGCTTAGGGCCAGCGTGGGGACTATAGCCCAATCCCTCTCATATATGAGAGGAGGCCTGTGCCCAGCAGTGGGACATTATATAGGCTAAAATATTATATATTATACATACTTCTTTCTATCCTCAGGTACTACGAAACCGGCAGCTTCAAAGCCGGCGTGATTGGTGGCTCGAAGCCGAAAGTGGCCACGCCGCCAGTGGTGGACGCCATCGCGGCGTACAAGAGGGAAAACCCTACCATGTTTGCGTGGGAGATTAGAGACCGGCTGCTGAGCGAGGGGATCTGCAGTCAGGACAATGTGCCGTCTGTTTCCAGTATAAACAGGTGCGTTTCTGCTTCTTTTTAGAGTCTGGAATGGTATGATAGTACTCTTCATTGGACATATTAGGACAAAGCAACATAGGCAAACTTGTCCCTATAAGAGATCTTGTCAGGGAACGGCTATGGAACGAGAGGATCTGCAGTCAGGACAATGTGCCGTCTGTTTCTATAGTATAAACAGGTGCGTTTATGCTTCTCTTTTTAACAGACTTCAAAAAGGAGGTTTACAGTTGGGTCCAGATCTGATGATGGGATCCTGGAGAAATCGAGGGAGGAGTGGAGATTTATATTAGGAAAAGGCAACACAGGCAAACTTGTCCCTATAAAAGATCTTGTCAGGGAACGGCTATGGAACGAGGGGCTGCAGTCAAGACAATGTACCGTGTGTATCCAGCATTAATAGGTGTGTTTCTACTTCTTTTAATCTTCTCATTTTTTTTCAATATATTTTAGATGAGAGAAGGCGAGTATCTTCGAAAACATTACCAATCACTCTTTTGCTGTTAAACACCATACAGCTAATGTAATTTTGGTATTTTCCTTCAAAGCTGCATCAGCGTGATTTATATTAAAATCGGTGCTATATAAAAATCATATCCTTTCCATTTCGATGCTATTTGTCTTTCCAAAGAGAATAATCTTTGGCAGTTGGGATTTTGCGATAAACTGGATATAGTTGGATTAGGAGGTGTTGAGGTTAGATCATTGGTTCGAAGCCGCAAGTCCCCCGCCAGTCGTGGACGGCACCTCAGTGGACTAAAATAGGCTGATGATGAGATTACCAGCTCATGATGACACAAGCTTTTTGACTACTAATATAGCAACACTAATAATGGACTAGGATCCAATAATATATTATCATTATCATTTTAGAGGCACTGCTTAAGAGTAGTGCATTTGTTTCACAACAGTCTTTTCAGTCACACAAAAGACTATTTTAATACTTACAAACAAGTAACAAAAATATCTCCCCACTGCTAATATTATTCCACTCATTTCTTGATCACAAATACGACACCGGTCCCTAAACTCTTACAAAATACATCGTAAAGACAACAGACGCGAAATACCTACAACAGGCAAAAGAAGCGTTTCAGACCACTCCCTTTCAGAGTTTTCCGGTGATAGTTGGAGTAAAACCAACTCTTTTGTGGTCATATAAGGTGTAGTTTTGCACGGTTGAACACAGTTTAGAAGAGTTATTGAGTATGGCCATGAAAAAGGGTCTGAATGAATCGGCAGAATTTTATGTTGGAGTGGCTCGTAAAGTCTAGGTACGTGTAGCAATATACAAGGTGCGGAACATTCTCAAATTTGCGGGAATAAACTCGGAAATTTCCGAGTATTTTTATGAGAATTTAAGAGTAAGTTCTCATTGAGAATATTTCCATGAGAACTTATAAAAAGCGTTATGCATAATATTGCATTTCACAATTGAGTAAACAAGGTATAAGTTATACCTTAAAAGGCATGGATATACAATGGTTTTGGCATGATTAGATTGCTTGTAAAATTTAAATTAACGAGAACATTCTCTACGTAAGTTTTGCAACTTATGAAACTTCTCCTCGGTACAAAACTAGGCACGTGACATATAATATGGACATGTCTTGCTGCCCTGGGATTCTGTGCTTTAATAAATGCTGTGCTTGGAGACTGCTTTCATAAATGTGTACTGTGTTGACAACGAGCTTAATACAGTCACGTCTAATAATATGTATACATGTAGGAACGGAACGTATGAGTAGACTGACCGATGACGGAATGAACGAGTGAATTGTACGAGTGAACGAGTGTACTTGGATGGGTAAGAACGATGGATCGAGGAGAAGCCTGTAAGACGACCTAGCGAACGGACGTGGGAAATTTAAAATGTAACTTGACATAAGACTGTTTTTCTAGAATTTTATTTTGTTTCGGACCGCTTAAGAAATATACCCCAAATTTAACCGCAAGAGTATTTTTACTTCAATCCCACACTACAGAAATTGGGGGCTCGTCCGGGATTGTAAAAAATCAAGCGGATTGAATTCGGCGACGACAGCGGACTTCTGGACCAAGCGCCATTACGACGAGGTGTCAAGTAAGATTTAGACGACGTTTTCTTCAAATTTCCCAACAACGACGATTTATTAAAATACGACGACGATTATTTAAGTACGACGACGATTACTAAAATTACGACGACGACGACGGCCTGATGGGCAAAAACGACAGACGTGCCAGCCGATACGAAACCGATTTTGAAGACGCAATGAACGGAGGCAGCGCGATGCTTCACTTGATGCAAGACCTCATCCCGAAATTCACGGGACAGGATAAGGCGTATCCTGTCACGAGGTGGATCGAGGAAATCGAGGATAATGCCGAGGTATTTGCTTGGAGCCCAGTACAGCAACTGTTGATGGCGAGGCGGTCATTGTCAGGTACGGCGGCGCTGTGGCTGCGGGCAGAGAAAACCTACAAGACGTGGGACGATCTTAAGACGGCGATCGCGAAAGAATTCCCAGACACGGTAGATATTAAGACGATACACGAATTGATGAGCTCAAAAACGAAGAAAAGCGGAGAATCTAGCCTAGATTACATGTTGAGCATGAAAGAACTTGGAAAGCGAGGTAAGATGCCGGACTATGTCGCTATAAAATATATCGTGGACGGTATTCCCGATTCGCCGACGAACAAGATGATTCTCTACGGGGTAACGACGTATCAAGATCTAAAGGAAAAGTTGAAAATCTACGATATGATAAAAGAAAAGTCGAAAATTACAAATCCAAATCACGAAGCACGGAATAGCCGACCTAAACAAGCCGAAAATACACCTAAGAAGAGATGTTATAATTGCGGTGATAATAGTCATATTTCCAACGAGTGCCCAAATAAACAGAAAGGCCTCAAATGTTTTAGATGCAATCAATTCGGTCATATTTCATCGCAATGTGCAGTTTCATCGACGGCAGGATCCAGCCAAAATTCATTAAGAAATTCGAATTCAAACCAAAATGGCGGCTCGAGTTCGACAATCAAACAAATGTGCGTTCAGAAGGAACGAATGAACGGAACGACGTCGACCGAATTATACGAATCACCAAATACGACAGCGGCCGAAGGCGAAACGAACACTAACGAGACGGCGCGCGCATCGAACGAAACGCAACTGAACGAACGGAATGGGAATGACAGACTGAATGACGGAGCGCATATGTCAACGATGAGTGTCAACAACAATGGCCGCGTACAACCGGTTAACGAAGAAAGCAAACCAATGAAGGACGTGACTTTATTTAAGAAAACAATTCCGGCGTTGATTGATTCGGGTTCAGATTTAAATTTAATTACGTGCGAGTGTTTGAAAATTCTAAATTCACCGGACTATATTCGGAATGACGTTGCAATGACGGGACTTGGTTCGACGCGAGTGCAATCCAGTGGAAATTTAACAACAAACATTATCATAGATGGACAGTGTTACGAAGATGTGAAGTTTTATATTGTATCTAAGGACGCTATGCCGTATTACATGCTTATAGGTCAGGAGTTTTTACGAAATGTAACTGTCGTTATGAGAGGCGATCGTGTGGTGTTTACGAAATGTGACATGAGCTGGCTTAAGGAGATTTTATTGTGTGGTGTGGATGTTTCTGATGTTGTAGGTTACGTGGACGACGAGGCGCTACGGCAGGAGGTGACGAAGCTGGTGGAAACATACCGACCAAACAAGACATGTGAGGCGCCAGTTCAATTGCGTATTACTTTGAAGGACGACGTACCGATCGCGCAGCGACCACGACGATTAGCAATTGCTGAGCAAAGGGAAGTCGACCGCCAAGTGAAAGAGTGGCTGACAGAAGGCATCATTCGGGTAAGTTTTTCAGAATACGCTAGTCCCTTGGTGCTTGTGAAGAAGAAAGACGGCAGTACTAGAATTTGCGTAGATTACAGGTTGATAAATAAGAAGATGGTCAAGGATGAATATCCCTTGCCCGTAATCGAAGATTATATTGACAAGCTGTCAAAGGGTAAAGTGTTTAGTACACTTGACTTGAAGAATGGTTACTTCCACTTACCAGTGCATGACGATTCAATTAAATATACTTCTTTTGTGACGCACAACTCTCAATACGAGTTCCTTAGGGCTCCATTCGGGATTTCCATATGCCCAAAGGTCTTTACAAGGTTTATGACGGTGATCTTTAGGGACCTGATTGAAAAGGAGTATGTCTTGATATTTATTGATGATGTGATAATTATTGCAGAGGACGGGGTACAGGCAGTACAGCGGTTGAAGGAAGTGCTAGCCCGTGCATCTCAGTATGGATTGATAGTCAACTGGAAGAAGTCTCAGCTGGTACAACGACGAGTGGAGTACCTTGGACACGTGGTGGAAAATGGTACTGTAAGACCATCACCTGATAAGACGGACGCTGTGGTAAGGTTCCCACAACCAATTAATATCAAACAGTTGCGAGGATTTGTCGGATTAACCTCATACTTTAGAAAGTTTATTCAGAACTTCGCTTTGATTGCGAGACCTCTGACTGATTTATTGAAAAAGGATACAGAGTTTGTATTTGAGGAACCTCACAAGGCTGCTTTCAATGAATTAAAGATGAAGTTGGCATGTTCACCTGTTTTGAGAATTTTCAACCCGGAGCTTGAGACGGAGTTGCATACAGATGCTTCAATGTTGGCTCTAGCAGCTATTTTGCTGCAACGATGTCCAGATGACGGTCAGTTACACCCAGTGTACTACATGAGCAAGAAGACGAGTGATACTGAGAAAAAGTACTCAAGTTATCAATTGGAAGCTTTGGCAGTAATTGAAGGTGTGAAGAAATTTAGACAGTATTTGTATGGTATAAGGTTCAAAATTATTACAGATTGCCAGGCATTTGAAATGACACTGAAAAAGAAGGACTTGTCTACACTTGTGGCGAGATGGGCTCTTATACTACAAGAGTATGACTATGAAGTGGAACACCGTACAGGTTCGCAGATGAGACATGTAGATGCATTGAGCAGATCACCATATGCCTGTGTGGTAACACGAGAGCTTTCCCAGAAAGTCAAAGATGCTCAAGAGCAAGACGGAGGATTGATGGCTATTCGAGAAATTTTGAAAAGTAAGACTTATTTGGATTACCATCTCGAACATGATGTGTTATACAAGGGAACGAAGCTAGTTATACCAAGTGGTATGGAAGGAGATATAATTAAGAAAATTCATGAGAAAGGACATTTTGCCAAAAAGAAGATGACAGAGATGATTGATAAAGACTACCACATCAAGGATTTGTCTAAGAAAATTGACGAATTTATGGTCACTTGTGTGCCTTGCCTATTGGCTACGAAGAAGGGTGGAAAACAAGAAGGATTTCTCCACTGTATTGATAAGGGGAGTGTACCATTGGAGACGTTACATTGCGACCATGTTGGACCTCTCACAGAAACGAAGAAACAGTATAACTATATACTCACAGTGGTAGATGCGTTTACGAAGTTTGTATGGGTGTACCCTACAAAAGGCACGACGGCCAAAGAAACTATAGCAAAGTTGAGTGCACATCAGCAGGTATTTGGAAATCCTACTAGAATAATCACAGATAGAGGCGCGGCGTTCACGAGCAACGACTTTAAAGAATACTGTGAATCAGAGGAGATTCATCATGTTCTAGTGACCACAGGAGTACCTCGAGGTAATGGACAGGTGGAACGCATCCATAGAATAATAATATCTGTGCTGACTAAACTATGTGTGTCAGAACCAGGACTGTGGTACCGACATGTACCTAGAGTGCAGACTGCCATCAACAGTACATACCAGAGAAGTATCAACACGACGCCTTATGAACTGCTGATAGGTACAAAGATGCGTACCAAAGAAGACTTGCAGGTCTATGAACTGTTGCAACAAGAAAGTTATGACAGTTATGCAATAGAAAGAGAGGAGTTAAGAAAGTCTACACAACAACAGATATTGAAGATCCAAGAAGAGAATAGAGCTACTTACAATAGACGACGTAAGAAAAGTACAGTCTATCAAGTTGGAGAGAAAGTCGCTATACTGAGGACGCAGTATGGTACTTGCCTGAAGCATAAGCCGAAATATTATGGACCATACAGAGTAGTGGCGATCAGAGGGAAGGATCGGTACGACGTCGAGAAGGTGGACAGCTCGACGGAAGGGCCAGCGCGTACGTCGACGTCAGCTGACAACATGAAGCCGTGGCCCAGGGGTCAGTGAACTTCACCCTAAGGTCAGCGAACTCCACGTTGTATAAGGTAAGGTGCTGCATTTCTTAACATTTACCGACGCCTCTGGTAACGACGTTACATTTCGCATAAAGCCACTACGTCCATGATGTTTTGATATTCTATTTTATGCTGTTATATTGTGTTGTAAGGTGTTAATTTTATTTTGTACTGAAGTTGTTTTGTATGACTCATTAAGTTGTTTGATGTGATGTTGTTCCTATAGCATAGCTGGGGTACTACCTATGTAATGGTGATGACTGTACCTTAGTTATGTGCCTGAGAGCCCAGGCAAGTTGTAGGAGGGCCGACTGTAGGAACGGAACGTATGAGTAGACTGACCGATGACGGAATGAACGAGTGAATTGTACGAGTGAACGAGTGTACTTGGATGGGTAAGAACGATGGATCGAGGAGAAGCCTGTAAGACGACCTAGCGAACGGACGTGGGAAATTTAAAATGTAACTTGACATAAGACTGTTTTTCTAGAATTTTATTTTGTTTCGGACCGCTTAAGAAATATACCCCAAATTTAACCGCAAGAGTATTTTTACTTCAATCCCACACTACATACATTTCGGGACGTAGGTACATATGTCAAAGGCATAAGGATCAAAATCATATACATATTTTTAGAGCCGTCCGTACTGTGGGCGGACTTTAGAGAACAATCAAACAATTGGGCTTCTCCGATAGTACTTTTATATTAATCTTTTCTTCTTTATATTATAGCAATAGAATTATAGATCTTCACATGAACCTGTCGACTTTCAACTGCCACCCACCTCGGTTCTTCTACATGATAGAGACGGCAAGCATTCTAAAGTTGAATTTAATATCATACCAGACCCCTTCGTCATGTGAAATAGACTGTAAAGGTTTAATACCTTTACACAGTACTTAAAGTGTCTATGCCAGTAACACATTTTGAATGCTCCGGTTTTTAAATACTGATCATGTGGAGTATCCAAACGTGTTGCCTATGGAAAGGCGATAAGGCGACCTTGCGACAAGGTTTCATTTATTGTCTCTTCTTTATGTTGGCCGTGTGGTGACGGCAGCAAGAATACAGTTGTCACAACCCAAACTCCTCCTGCGGGTGTCGTAAAAGTCGACTAAGGGATTGAAGTGTCACTGACCATTATTTGATAAAAGATTGATGACGGGCAGCAGCGTCATCATAGCGGACACATTACTGCGATCGCCAATCCGCTTGCCCAGCGTGGCGATTATGGGCATTTACCTCCTAATGCGTCTATACGCATAGTTAACAGGAGAGGTCTACGTCCAGCAGTGGATTATCATAGGCTGATGATGATGATGATGATGTTAAGCCTTATCTACAATTATAATACTTTCCTTGTTTTTCATGTAACAGACGAATTTCTTAACTTTTGTGACCATATAGTATGGCACTGGTCTCACCGCGAGCTACTAAGCTATGAATTTAACTATCGGCTATAAACACGAACAAAAGATACGCACTTCCGTGTAAATAAGAGAGACACGGCGATACTCGCCCGGCGTTAATAGCTGATAGCTGGGTGAGAGCTAGCTCGCGGTGAGACCAGTGCCTATGTCTCGAGTTTTATAATTTAGAAAATTTTGGATGCTGCATCATCCGCCTATCTCCTAGCCCCACACAAGGGGTTGCGTGACGAGAAGTGCGTACCGGAAACGGGTGGGGGAACAAAGATGGCGTCACCGGAAGTAGGGACACGTGCTCCGCGCGCACCGGACATCCCCTGTACCATTGAATTATTGCGAATACCCATAATAATCATATAAAGTTTTTTGCCTATAATCTTGTAGGGTGAAATACAGGGTTTTTCGATTAGTGTATCAATCAAGGAGGAATTCTTATTGAGAACTAATATTTCATATTTATTTTTGGAGATTGTTGAATTAGAGCACTCGATAAGAATGGCAGGAAAGAGGAAATGCTTTTGTCCATCGTCGACAAACGTTGGTAAAAGTAATACCAAAAAGTGGCCAGAGTACTCACAAATATCTGAGCAGGCCTCTTGTCATATCGTTAGAGTTTCGTACGTTTCGAGGATAAATAGACAAATATCTTGGGACATCTTACACAAATCAACCTAGTCCCACGGTAAGGTCAATTAAGGCTTGTGATGTGGGTACCAGGCGACGTTATATATAATAGATAGATACGTATAGATACTTAGATACATACACAGCCACGACCAAGGAACAATCATTTGTGATAAATAAATACACAAAGAATGCCCTCGCCGGGATTCGAACCCGGAACCTCCAGCTTCGTAGGCAGGGTCACGACCAACTAAGTTACAGAGGCTGACAAATGGATATGTCTCTGTCACTTCAATGAAGGCGTCATTAGATTCAAATCAAACGATTTTTCGTTCAAAAAATCCTATAAATAAGCATTTCTGAATCATCTGATTCTATTGACAAAAACAAAACCTCGACCCTACGCAAACTTCGTTTATGGATTTCGACGTTTGCGTAGGGCCGCAGATAATTTTGAATACCTACCGTGGCGGCTCCATTATATCTGAGGGCGATTTTACAAGTAACTGCAGAAAAGTCACTCAATTGTGTGACACTAAGTATAACTCTAAGCTCTCGCTAGTTTATCTATTCTAGAAGATTGATGATGGGCAGCAGCGTCATCATACTCATCATAGTAGGAACACACTACTGCGATCGCCAATCCACTTGCCCAGCATGGCGATTATGGGTATTACCCTGTTTGGTTAGGTTTTAACTAAAATGTAAACAAGAAATGCATTTTAAATCCAAACTAGGTACTTAATGAATCAAAACAATGTAAAATCACTGTATTTCCATGTCACATATGTATATCTATATTTACTAAAACTTTTTTCTGCTCGTGGTTTTCAGTAAAAATATTCTGTAAGATTGTTTGTACATAGTTGAATACCTAACCGAATAGAGTATAAAGCACATTTTCTAAATTATCACATGATCCCGTAATAAAACAGTGTTGCCACAAAATCTAATTACGCATACCGATTAGATAACATGAACTAATAAAGTAATAACGGTATTGGCGATATTAGCCGGATTACACGCTACCGTTTATTAATCGCGGTATCTGACAGCTTTGAGTGGGCGAGATTGCTATTTGCTATTGTTGACATGTGCTAAAATCATGTAGCGATTGTACTTTACCATAGAAGAGCGTCTTAAAACGTCGTATTATCAAACCGGAATCAGAAAGGGATTCGAAAGTACTGACACAACATTTACCAAGAAAAGAGTTGTTTATAGATGTAGTGAGTGATTCATTAAAATCATTCTGTAAAGGTGCATTCAGACCAAACGAGCATTCGCTATTCTATCCCCCACTCTACGAAATCAACGAATCACGTTTTGTATAACGATCGAATTTCGTAGAGTAGCGAATGCTCGTTTGGTCTGAATGAACTTCAACTTCGAATAGGTATATCCTAAATTGACTTATACACGGTTGTATCAACAGTACTTTCGAATCCCATTCTAATCGCGGTTTGATACTACCATTCGTAAGTAGAATCCAAAAAGGACACAAACATGGCTGACTTTCCATAGCATTTGACGTCTTTTGACACATATCGTGATAAACGTTCGCAAGTTATATTTTTACATTAATACTAACAAATTATCAATGATTTTAACTAAAAATGTATGTGAACTCAAGGCCTTGAGTTATTAATAAAACCAAGATTGTGTTTTAAAAGTGCATGATGAAGAAATAGTGCAAGTTTTTAGGTTTGATTACATGTTTTTTTTTTATATTCTACTGACGATTGGTATACAATTAAATATGATACATAACATCAAATAGACGTGCTTATGCCAAAAGGAACCAATCCATACGAATTTGTCATTGTAAATATTAACTTTTTTGTTTTGACTTAAGGTGTTAATAAGAACGAAAAATTCTTGTGGGTTTGTTCCCTTTTGCATAACTACGTCCAAATGTTCTATCTACGTCCAAATGTTCTATTTTGGCACCAATGGTTTTATTATTGACTTAAAGCCTCTCAAAAACATGTTTATCTGCCCACTTTCAACACTAACATTTAAGGCCCCCTATCATGCTGTCATTACAATTGTCTCAAATACCCCTCTACTCACTTTCGAGGGTCGCTTCGAGTCCATTACTGAACAATAATGCAGGATTACCGGTACCCATAAACAGGGGTACAAATCTAGTTATTTTAAATTTATTCTGTAATGGATATTGTATTAGATACCAAAAGTTTTCTATTAGCTGTTTTATTGGCTACTTTATTAAATTATTGGTAGTATAATTTTACGTATTTCTGTAGTTTATGTGATAGAGGTAGGTATAATTTAATAGAAGTTCATAGTCGCTGCAGAATTGTTATTAAATTTTGTAATGTAAACATGCAATCAAAATTAGGTCATAAATTCATAATTGCGTTAAAATAACCAAAATTATATACAAAATATTTTTTTTAATCTTTGACATTTGACAGCAACTGGCGGTGTTTTCGTGGCTACCTGTCTCTTTAATCAAAACAATTAAAACATCATCATCATCATCAGCCTATGATAGTCCACTGCTGGACGTAGGCCTCTCCTATTAACTATGCGTATAGACGCATTAGGAGGTAAATGCCCATAATCGCCACGCTGGGCAAGCGGATTGGCGATCGCAGTAAAAACACTATTGCCACTGTTTAACTCAAACTCGAAGGAAAAACCGAGAAAGTCAAGAGTCCATTTCAACCTTGCCCAATACGATGGCAATATACACGCGACGTGCACGTGTCGTACACGTGCCGCCGCGTGCCCGTAATGCGCGGTCGTGGAGTGTCTGGCGATGCTTTTACGTTTAGGTCGTCTATTGTTTTGGGCTGTCAATGGCTCAGTGATATAGTTGTCAATAGTGTTGTTGTGACGATCAAAAGTGCAATGTGTGTAAGGATGTGAATTTGTTATTTAAAAGAATATTGGAGGCAGAAATAGGAAATTAAATTCATTTAATATCGTAACTGAACGCATGGTATTAATCAAATTTGAACACCTGTGAAGAAAATGGAAAAATTCAGTTTAGTGACAAAAATATTACGAACAAACCATGATTAGCCACACCAGATTGATTTATATCGTAAGTGTTAAAATTGTCGGAAACACGCCGTCATCAACAGTTTTTTTTCTATACCTATATGGAAAATATCTCAAAAACATATACCTAATTTAAGTTTTTGCGAAACACTTTTTTCAAGTATATAAGGTCCTAATTTATTAGTTGTAGATGAGGCTATTGAGATAATGAAATATCCAAACTTTAATAGAATGGAAAGAAGCTTGTCTCTACCACCAGCTTGGGATCCAGTTGTTCATCTGATAAAGGAACAGTCTAGACATAAACCGTGAGGCTGATGTATTTGGCGGTGGTGACCATTCCCCCCCTTTTTTAGTACTGGCAACATTTTTTCAAAATTATTTTAAATTTCCTTATTAATCAAAATTGTATGTTTTGGTTTAATGCATGATGATCTTAAGATGTACTACAAATGTTTTTTGAAAAGAGTTGTCCCGCTGAGTTTCTTGCCGGTCCCAATTTTGGGATACCTTCCTAACAATACAATCATACAAAGGAAGGAAATACTTCTCAGGCAGTGGCGTAGGGATAGAACCGGCGTAGATTATTTATTTTGTCTCTTGTCTTCATTCTGAAAATATTTGTAATGAATAACTAGCTTAATTTGCAAATTTTGTATGTACATCCACCCTTAAAATTTATTGTCTGTGGTTTAGTAATTTTTCTTTGGTGGGTAGTTTTGTACTTATCTTTCTTATTTTGATGGAGGTAGATCTATCAAATTTCCTCCATTGTCAGTCATCCGCAGACCACGAACCCTGTAAAGTGTTCGAAACGTCGGAATGAAGTTAAAATTAGTTAATATACGCGAGTTTATCCGTTTTCATAGTTTTATTTCATGAGTAATCCTCGCGGTAACCGAAGAAAATATTAGTTGTAGATATTTTAACACATGATACTTTACATTATAATAATTAACTTTAAATATATTTTAAGAAATCTTTTCATGTAACTTTTTTGATTTAATTTTCCTAACAAAAAAAAATAATTATAATTTCGTCTAAAAAAATCAACATGTGCATTATCACATGTCACAATAACACTGTCTGTCATGTCATCAAACGACACAATCCAACGGAAAATAACATGACATTGACAATCAAGTACTTAATTTATCGACGTGAAGTGGCCAGTTCCAGTTAAGTTGTACGTAAAAGAGGTACTAGAATCTCTTCAATGAGTTTTCATTTAATAATCACATAAACAGGGTGTTTTTACGTAGCAAATTTGTTTTTCCGTTTTCTCCAAAAAAACATCGTAAAAGCTATAATGTTTCACGGTTTAATATACTCCAGAGACCGAGTACTATCAGCTGTAAAAATATCTGCATCTAATAAATTAGGACCTTATATAATATTATGGCCTCTACATACCAAACACGTTTTAGTATTTCGTAGTATCTAACCATAATATAGCGGCATTTGTTAAAATTCTAAACTAAATATAAGCGACACATTTTGCTCATGCGAAAATAACAAAATTATTCATCGAACTTCATCACGCCGCAAACCTATTTGACTTCGTCATCAAAAACCGCCCCTCAAAATCATAACCATAAAAAAAAACAAAAAGCTGCCAGCAAGCGCTACGTCAAGACATTTTTTAATCTAGTCGGGTAATTGAAGCCATAATTCTGGCAACCCCGGTTTGACATTTGAATTTTTGGCGCGCAAACGAAATAATTTGTTGGGAGGGTGAGAGGATTATTGTGCTTGAATTATTTTGTAATAATATATGACCTTTAATACAGAATAATATTATAGTGAACGAATATTAAATAAATATTATCAGTAGCTATTTGATATAATATTTGCATTTAAATTAATACATCAGCCGAGTTAGGTACTACAAAATTACAAAAAAAAACTGAAAATTAGGACTCTGGTATTGGTAAATTTCGGTGTTTTTTTCTTTGGTGAAATCACATATGATATTTAAATTTTTATATATATTATAGTAACTACTTAAAAAACACACATCATCAGAAAAAATAATATAACAATTCGAGTTGTTCCCCAAAATAAATTACAAATACTCAAATTGGTGACATATAATTTGTATTTTTTCAAGTACCTACTAGGTATTATATGTGTTAATAAGTGCTTAAATTTTGAAATTAACACGTTCGGCTGAACAACGTCTATTACGTCGTCTAGACGAAGATTAGATTGTATGTTAACAACGAGTTAATTGAAGTTGCAGGGTTAAAAGTGTTAAGGAATTTGCTTTTTTTTAGAATTATTTTGTGAATATTTGGCTGGTTAAGCCCGCCATTTGTACTTACCAAAATAATCTTTCAAATAACAACAATTTCAATAATTTTAGTACCATTTTCATTCGAATAATCTCCCATTTTTGTTGATAAAATCCACTCAATAACTTGCCGCACAGATAAATCAAATCCGCTTCCCATACAATAAAGTACTTGTGCGAGTATGGCAACATTACAGTACAGAGAATAGAATAAAATATTTGGGAGACCGCATCGCTGGCATCCCTTCCGCAGGAAACGGATATAACCCTTGCTTTTTGCAAATTTATTGTTACATTTTTGCATTTGCCAAAAGGATGGAAGTTCTTTTCGCTAATTGTAATTTGGAAAAATGTTATTATAGTTTCCTGAGGACATCCCGGATGCATTAAGGTCGCTGGCCGGTTTTTGTACAATATCCTTCGATGCGACCATATATAACATGGACGTCTAACGCCAGCTCAAAAGTGCCCCCAAAAACAATTGTTCAATTGCTCCAAGATGGGCA
This sequence comes from Thaumatotibia leucotreta, assembly GCA_025490895.1. Lineage (NCBI taxonomy): Eukaryota > Metazoa > Arthropoda > Insecta > Lepidoptera > Tortricidae > Thaumatotibia > Thaumatotibia leucotreta. The sequence continues at coordinate 21,964 of JALPQI010012574.1, read as the reverse complement.
CGACATAGCGCTTTTCTTAACAACGCGCATATTTCGGCGCAACACCTTTGACAATTGCTTATAGAATATAGCCAATCAAAACTTTGATGGACTCACAACTATTTTTAAATGGCGGTTTATGTTTATATAGGCTGACATTGAAATTCATTATGGTGATGCATTGAAGAGGTGGTGGCACCTTTCAAATAAAATTCAGGACTGTTTTTGAAAGGCGATTTAGTATGGCGTGGCGTGCTGCTTCCATGTTTCATTTCTTCGTAGATCCTTCGTTATTGGCTGAGGTTTTTTAAATTCTTTCCTAGATCTAACCCTTTTCCTCTGGCCTCTTGTCGTCTATACCGTGAATCCTTCTGTTGGAAGCTAGAACATGAAAGTCGTTAATTTCGATTATATAGGGTGTTACACGGGCCACTGAAAACCTTAGGCATAATAACCTCTTTGTTAGTATTTTTGAGAGGAGTAATTTAGTTTATTTGCTGGCTTTTTGTTCTTATCTGATCCATTTTCGTGTTTGTTTTTAGAATTCCGTAGCCAAAATGGCAAAACGGAAAGGTCTTTTCAATCTTTTCATGTCAATGATTGAAAATACACTTTCTAAAAATTGCTTAGTTAGGTATTAAAAATTGATTATTTTGAAGCAAAAGAGTAAATGAGCGTCCACTTGTTTATGCACGCACGTTTTTCTATAAATTTTCTATTGTCTTTTTAAGAATTTGCAATTCCTCAATTTGCCATTGAAGTCCAAAATGAACCAACACATTCTATCATTCTTCTGCCCATAATAAAAACCACGAAAACAGTCGCTTTGCTTACTTTTTCGTAACTATCTTCTCCGAGCAATTATCAGGTCAGGGTGCATAGCCATAACCAAGTTGCCAATCGCTAACGCTCAGTTTCTCTGTGTCACTCTTTCTTTATAAGTGCGATAATGACATTGAACACGATTGACTTGACATCTTGGCTACACTGCATTTTGAACTTAAAAAACCCTTCGGATCCAAGAAAAAGACGGAAGGCTCGGGCTACGACGGCGACACACGATAAAGCAAGACAACATTACTACCTTCGTGTGTTCCGAAGGGTTTTTTAAGTTCAAACGGAGTGTACGCACCCTGATCTTAAAATGTTCGCTGTCCATTAAAAAACTGCAATTTCTCAATTCCCCGCTGATAGCTAGACGCCGCAATGAATCACCGCCACGCGCAACAACATCCTTCTTCCATATATCGCCGCGCGCCGCAAACGCGCCGATTCGCCACGCATACGTCACGGAAACGCCGCGGTCTGCCACGTGGCGTTTTTTGGCAAATTGGGGTTTTGAATTTTTGAGGGGTAATTTGGTTTTTTATGAGCATTTTGACATTAGATTTGCATTAACAAATAAGTGTTCCTAGTGAGAGTAGTAATGGAGAAAATAACGAAATGTTTTAACAACATTTCTTGTTTTTTGTTACTGTATCAGCGGTGAGTGTATGTAGCTAACGAAGCCTATGTCTAGTCTTATATATTATAAAATGACGAGGTGTGAAAATGAGGAGGTGACATTTTATTAATTTTGGTTCATTATAAAATTAATGTTATGCAAAATGTTGTCAAATAATAAAAAAACAGGTGGCTGTTACATTATACTGTACTCATGTATTTATTAAAACAATTTTTAATTATTTTTTGGGACAATCATACACAAATCGACCTATTTCCACTTTAGAAGAAGAATACAGATAGATTAGTTAGATACGAGTAGAAATCATAAGTATTATAATTATAACTAACACATTAACACTTGAAAGAGCTTACAAAATTAATAAAACACACTTACCTATTTCTACTGCTGAGAGACATTGAGGTTATCTTAAAAATAATTACAATCAGTGACGTTTATAAATAATCACCATTACAGTAACATGTACCTATTACAACACAAAACACCCTAATTCAAGCAAAAATCCCCAGACACAAGATTTCGATGCAACGATGACACCGTCGGCCATTTTGTGGAGTTGACAGTTAATTCCCGCCATGACGGATGGCCCGGGCGCCGTGAATTACTGCCAGCGTCTCGCGAGTTGACATATGCAAAAATTGTTTCGGGAACTTATTAAAAAGAAATTGGGTGGTTACTTTGATCGATGGTTCGGATTTTGACTTTGGTTTTACAACAGGTGGTAAGCCTATTTTTTACGAGCTCGTTGTAGTGTTAGGTTGTACTACGATATTTATTTTAACGTTTTCCAATTTTTTTCTAAGAGGTGTTTAAAATCGAACACTGCTACCAGTCCATTTTTTTCATGTTTTGATTTTAAAAAATCTGGTAGCCGTGATCGTGAGATCTACACCTGCGGGCAATTAGGCTATGATAATGCAATCGCGTTTCACTCTGCTTAAAGTGCTATAGAACTTTTTGAAATCCTAGTTTCATTATGGCGCGCTACTGTCAAAGATATCGTATGACATTTGACAATCCAATAAATTTCCGCGAAAATGCGACAGTGAATGATTTAACAAGTCTCAATAATCAGCTTTTGATAAGTTTATGTGAAACCGTTTTTTAGTTATGACGGAGTCAAAAGTGGCACTAAATGGTTCGTGGAATATTGACACGCGGTACTGCTCACCAGTTCAGGGGGATACCAAGATCCGCTAAAGCGATTCAAGTTTAGGACCTATATACTAATCTGAATTGCGATGTGTCAGTTCCATAGAATAACTGTCAAAAATTGACAAGCATAACCTAAACTGAATCGAATTTCAGATATCACGGTACCCACGTTACTTGAACTTGACTTGGCACTATCGCGTGTTAGCGTTGAAAATTTCCGCATTAAGGCTGCGTTTCCGCCAGAGATGTGCGAGGATGTATTTCCATACAAATGACACCTCGCTCGAGTCATTAATAGGTGTCATTTGTTTGAAAACACATCCTCGCACATCTCTGGTGGAAACGCAGCCTAAATCCCATTCTTTCCAAACAGCTCGTTTTTTCCGGATATTTTCGAAAAGAACAATGAAATATTCCACTTTAATTTTCAACTCTAAACCAAATGTAAATTGTCTAACTTTGACTTATACCAGTAGAACGCGATGTCACCGAGGAAAAGTCAATTGAAACAGATGGCAAGGAGTGACAGTGACAGTGCCATTGTTTCTGTAAAAACCCGAAAAATCCGGGGGAAAATCGAAGTTTTCATACGTTCCCGAAAAAAACAGTTTTTTCGACATGTTCTACGCTATCGCGTGTCTAGATTCAGTACATGTAATGCTAAGTACATGTTTTGTCGTCAGGATCGTGAGGAACAAGGCTGCGGAGAAAGCGAAGCATGCCCACAACCAGCAGCAGCAGCAAGAGCAGGAGATATCCTCAGCGCAGGGCAGCGTAGTCTCGGTAAGTATACTCACTCATATTTACAACCACGGGGCTACATTCATTCGAATGTGAAGATGAAGCAATAATTGTCTTCTAAATACTCCACCCCCCTTTACCCCTCTCCCCATATGTATATATCGTGTATTATTCTCAAACTTTTTTATTATTTATATCTTTTACCGTTTTTGATGTTGATGCTGAGGATATCTCCTGCAGGAGCAGGAGATATCCTCAGCGCAGGGCAGCGTGGTCTCGGTAAGTATACTCACTCATATTTACAACCACGGGGCTACATTCATTCGAATGTGGAGATGAAGCAAGAATTGTTTTCTAATGATTCCACCCCCCTTTTCCACTTTCTCCTCCACCCCATAATTATATATTGTGTATTATTCTCAAACGTTTTTATTATTTATATCTTTTTCCCTTTTTGATGTTGTCACGTCATCAGCCTATCACAGTCCACTGCTGGACGTAGGCCTCTCCTATTGACTATGCGTATAAGACGCATTAGGAGGTAAATGCCCATAATCGCCACGCTGGGCAAGCGGATTGGCGATCGCAGTAATGTGTCCACTATGATGACGCTGCTGCCCATCATCAATATTTTATCAAATAATGGTCAGTGACACTTCAATCCCTTAGTCGACTCTTACAACACCCGCAGGAGGAGTTGGGGTGAAGACAAAATTTGTATTCTTACTGCCGTCATCACACGGCGTGATTGATGTTGTAGTTACATACAATAAATGTTTGTGTCCTCACCGGGGTGCTAAGATAATCTTTTAATGATGAATCAGAAATCAGAAATCAGAAATCAGAATTTTTTATTTGTCAGAACACAGTTATAAAAGATCTTATAAAATAAAACGTCCTTGCGTTCAACATGCATGCATGTGTACAAATAGTTGATTAATTGTTCTAGAAAAAGTATTGATAGATGTCATAAAAGCAATAAAATAATAATAAAAATCAGTAATTAACATGTCAGTACATTTTTATAATTTAAATATTCCCTTACACTGTAAAAACAATTATCCATCAGCCAATTCGTCAATTTATGTTTAAAGATATTCCCCGATAATGCCCGCAAATTGTTTGGTAAATTATTAAAAATAGTTATACTGGCATTGAAAACATTTCTTTTGTATATGTCCTTGTGACTGGGTGGTTTGTACAGAAGGGACATAAGATGTGGTCTTGTTCGTCTCTCTATAACTTCACTCCGTAATTTGAAGTGTTCGGGATGTTCTTTGGCAAAAACACATATGTCCCTTATGTACAAACATGGTAGCGGCAAAACATTAAGTTTTTTAAATAGAGGAACACAGCTATCATCCATCCAAGCATTGCTCATCGCCCTAATACACTTTTTTTGAATTTTAAAAATTCTATCAGACTCTTCTGATCATCAGCTATCAGAATCAGGTCCTAAACTGAATTGCATTAGCATATCGTGGTAGCCTCCCAGGAATTAATATCGTGAGGGTTTAAGTCAATGTTCTACTTATCAATAATCATTTGTGAATTGAATCAGTAGGTGTACCATGATTGGTCATATGATTGGCGCGACTATCCGTACAGTAAACGTACACAAACGTTACACGTAACCTAATCCGCCAGGTAATTACCCACTCGGGCAACGCCGGCACGACGGCGGTCCTCTCCCCGACGACGGAGCAGCACGTCCCCAACACGGGCAGCTACAGCATCAACGGCATCCTGGGCATTGAGCAGGTCGAGGGTCTGCATAACGGCAACGGGCTGAAGAGGAAGAGACATGAAGATCAGGGTAAGTTCCTAAGTACAGTCACATTACCTCTTCTTGAGGAACTAGGACGTTCTAAATACGGGCAACTACAGTATCAAGCATCCTGGACATCGATCAGATCGAGGGTCTAACGTAACGGCAATGGGCTGAAGAGGAAGAGACATGAAGATCAGGGTAAGTTTCAAAGAACAGTCACATTGCCTGTTCCTGAAGAAGCAGGCCGTTTCAACAGGAAACAGGACGTTCTATATACGGGCAGCTACAGTATCAGGCATCTTCGGCAACGAGCAGGGTGAAGGTCTACATGAGAAGGAGTCCCGACAACGGCCTCTGGTGCTAACTTTAAAAAATACTTAAACTAAAAAAAATATTTTTGAAGTCGCATAATTTCCGTTAAAACCTGCACTGCCGATTGAACGGCGGAAGAGCTCCACTTACCTTTTTTATAGGAATGACGTTAAACCAAGCGGAATCAGATGTCTCGGCCCAACCTAGTAAGTTCTATAGTGAATAATCCCTTAAAGGTTTAAGATTAGATATTAATAAAACTGCAAGAGTTTCTAACAGATCCATTTTACAGAACGAGTCACGCGGGCACACTTCGCCATAATTAAACTCTTTCAAGGTAGCACTTACTTTAAAAGGTCTTATCTTTATTTGAACTCGTTGTTAGTTACGCCCTTTTTGGTGTGAGTGTAGGTAAACTTGTGAGCAACGAGAAGTATAGCGAATAAAATAGTCGACCCTGCGGAGTTTGTGCCCCTAACTGGGAATAGGGAGGGGGTGCAGTCGTGTCGATGTCGATTATCGATGGTGATCGGAACTTTGGGTGCAAAACTTTAACAAAACTTATCAAGTGGACATAAAAGAGCACATACGTCCATAAAAAGATACAGGTTTTTCAGTAATATATGTATTTTTCTTGGCTAAAGTGTTCTCATATGTTAATTTATAAGGTTTTGTTAAAGTTTTGCACCCAAATTTCCGATCACTGATTATCGATAGTGTACATACACGAATAGTATCGTATATTGATTACAATTATTGGAAGTAAGTTGGATGTTACAAAATGCTTGGATAATGTACCTATTACCGATTAGATTCTAACAATATTTACTGATTCTAAAGAAGCAAAAGCTTTTAATAAACTCAGGTCATAATAATGATATATTTTTCAATACACACCGTTTATTTCGGTATTGTCATAATTTTACATGAATACAGCTTTCGAATTCGTGGCATTAATGCGACGACCGCAGGGTCACAAAATAGTAGCAATATGCGTACACGCGTACGTACAGCACAGCTTTTGTTGGAGTGACAATCAAATTGACAGCCGTTCGAAATCTCATTTTGTTGTTACCATGACGAAGTTCTAAATGGTACATAAATTCATTTTATCGATCTTACAGCTTACTATCGATATGTCTAACTCTCAAATTCATAAGTTTTCACATCCCTACTCCATAGAGCGGCCTATAGACCGTGGCGAGATTTACTGAGCTATTAAACCTACTGCACAAATTGCTATATTATATAACTCTATAACTTTTCAAATTCTCCCACTTAAGGTATTTTATAGGGATTTCGGGGAAATTTTAGTTTGAATTTGAGTTTACTTTTTATTGGGGTGGCTTTGTAATTAAAGTGAGGCGATAATACTATATTTAAAAAAAGGAAATGGAATGAGATAATTTTGTTAGAAGATATATTTCGTGAAATTCTTTGTAAATAATCACTATATTCTTTGCAGACGAAAACCGAGACTTCAACAGCCATTCCGAAGACGATGTAAAGCGACAACGGAGTCATTATAACGGCGATCAAATATATTCTAATGTAAGTATCATTTTATTGTTTTCAAGTCAATGTACCTACTGTTCAAAATAAATGTTTAATGAACATATTGATTTGGTTCCATTAATATCTTTTTCTAACATGAAATAAAACTGTGACCGTGATCTGCAAATGACCGGTCATCCGCAGACCACGAACCCTGTAAAGTGTTCGAAACGTCGGAATGAAGTTAAAGTTAGTTAATATACGCGAGTTTATCCGTTTTCATAGTTTTATTTCACGTGTAATCCTCGCGGTAACCGAAGAAAATATTACGTTTTTTTAAGTTAACGTGGTCGGATCCTAAAGGACCTTGAATCTATAACTTTTACACGGCTGTCGACGATATTTATTGAAGCGGGTAACCTTTCGATTTTGGCTCGCAACCGACCATCTTGACGAATGGCGTCGGTCGAGGCCGGGCGCCGCGCTCCGAAAAAACGGCAGATTTATCTGTCCAGCGGTTGTACGGGTTGTTAACATGTTTTGAGTTTGGGTTTTAGGTGCTAAATACTTTGACCTATTTGTAAAAAACAAATATATGTGTCTTATTTTCCCTTGTAGGTATTTTGTTTTCGACATTTTGCTTCTAGAATGTGTAATACAGATACTCAAATTTCTCGGCTTGAAATGAACCTTCGAGTTTTAACTGTTTTAGTCAAAGCGACATATAAATACTCTTCACAGCTATTCCCCTATCTATATACTGGTGCATTCCACGAAATTGTCGGGTACATGACGCCGTTTTTCGCATACTTCTAAACTAGCGAATGCTCATTCTATCCCCACTCTACGAAATTCTTTCGCTACACAAAACGTAATTCGTGGAAATTCGTTGATTTCCTAAAGTGGGGGATAGAATGAGCATTCGCTCGTTTGGTGTAAATCCACCTTAAGAAAGTTAGGAATATATAATATTGTTTGTATTGATAGAGAATCGTTCCTTCGAATATATTATTTCTAAGGTAGCAGTCATAACAAAGATTTCGTGGAATGAACTCTCTAGAATATTCTAACCTTTAATTGTTTTCAGCTCTGGTCATCATCGAAATGGAGTCTCAAAGACGAGTACAAGCTGCTCTCAGAGTTGGGCGGTGCGGCGGGCGGCGCGACGGGCTACTACGGCGAATTGTTTGACACGCCGTACGAGCACGCGGCGCATCCCCACTACACCCCCCACTCAGGTAAGTTCATGCAATAACAGGTTGTAGAATGGAGCTAGTTGGCACAGTGTGACGGACTACTACGGCGAGTTGTTCGACGCGCCGTACGAGCATGCGGTGCATCCCCACTATACCCCCCACTCAGGTAAGTTCATGCAATAACAGGTTGTAGAATGGAGCTAGTCGGTGCGGCGTGACGGACTACTACGGCGAGTTGTTTGACACGCCGTACGAGCATGCGGCGCATCCCCACTACACCCCCCACTCAGGTAAGTTCATGCAATAACAGGTTGTAGATTAGAGCTAGTCGCCGCGGTATGACCGGCTACTACGGCGAGTTGTTTGACACGCCGTACGAGCACGCGGCGCATCCCCACTACACCCCCCACTCAGGTAAGCTCATGCAATAACAGGTTGTAGAATGGAGCAAGTGGGCACGGTGTGACGGGCTACTACGGCGAGTTGTTTGACACGCCGTACGAGCATGCGGCGCATCCCCACTACACCCCCCACTCAGGTAAGTTCATGTAAAAAAACTGGCTTTAGAATGGAGCGGGAAAACGGCGTGACGCGACGGGGTACTATGACGAGTTGTTCGAAGCGTCGTACGATCATGCGGCGCATCCCCACTATACCCCCCACTCAGGTAAGTTCATGCAATAACAGGTTGTAGAATGGCGCTAGTCGGTGCGGCGTGACGGACTACTACGGCGAGTTGTTTGACACGCCGTACGAGCATGCGGCGCATCCCCACTACACCCCCCACTCAGGTAAGTTCATGCAATAACAGGTTGTAGAATGGCGCTAGTCGGTGCGGCGTGACGGACTACTACGGCGAGTTGTTTGACACGCCGTACGAACATGCGGCGCATCCCCACTACACCCCCCACTCAGGTAAGTTCATGCAATAACAGGTTGTAGAATGGAGCTAGTCGCCGCGGTATGACCGGCTACTACGGCGAGTTGTTCGACTGGCCGTACGAACACGCGGCGCATCCGCACTACACCCCCCACTCAGGTAAGCTCATGCAGTAATAGTTTGTAGCACCTGGTTGTAGAATGGAACTAGTCCGCCGACGTGGTAGCCCGTCACACCGCGCCCGGTATGACGGGCTACCACGGCGTGTCGAACAAGACACGCCGTACTAAAACGCAGTACAACCCTAATACCCCAACTCAGATAAGCTCATTTTCATGTTAATTTAGGCTAGAATGATGATCACATAGTGAACACGGCTGGGTATAGGTTGTTGAACACGTCGTCCGTGTGCTCTCAGGTAACTAATGTAATCTTTACATTTAAAATCTTTACAGCAAAAGACAAAAGCAGTCGCAGTCGCTGCCGCGCTATAATTCAACACTCCTCCTCAAGTGATGACTTCTTAAACGAGTGTTATATTGTCATTTGATGATGATGAAAGTCTATTATATTATACATTCCATCATCAGCCTTTCTCAGTCCACTGCTGGACGTAGTCCTCTCCCACTAATTATGCGCGAACGCATCAGGAGGTAATGCTCATAATCGCCATGCTGGGCAAGCGGGTTGGCGATCGCAGTAATGTGTCCAATGTCCATTATGATGAGGTGACGCTGCTTTCCATCATCAATCCTCTGAATGGTCAGTGATACTTCAATCCCTCAGTCGACTCTTACGACACCCGCGGGAGGAGTTGGGGTGGTGACAAATGTATTCTTACTGCCGTCACCACGCGGCAATTAATTATATTATACATTATATCCACCCTTATGAAATAGTCTTTAACGTGAAAGTGTTGGATACTTAAAAAACTGTCCCAGGAATACGGAATATTTCCGAAAAAATACCACTATCATCTCATCTTGTGAATTCTTGCTGCAATTTTACTTTTGTTCATGTGATAACCTCTTAAACGATTGTTATAATATCTTTACATTATAATAACACTCGTTTGAGAGGTACAATAATTCTTACTGCAATTATCAAATTCGCATCCACAATTTCGCTAAAAACATCCGTTAGCCAATTAACCAGGCAACCATGACCTTTAAAGATTTCCGCTTATATCCATAATCAAATCGTGACGCTCCGGTCGCAAGGCGGCTGGGACAACCGGCAATCAGGCAAGTATTGTCATTTGGTTGCCGTTGCCCCGCCTTATAATACCTATTCGGTGTACGCGAATCCTTTAGGTACTGCTTTTATATCGCTAATAGTGATTTTAACCGTTTGAGTGGATGTCGCTGATCGAAGTCAGTTTTAATGGTTGTAATTCCAACGTCATTTTTTAAAACTCTGAAATATAAATGTTTTATTATACAATAAAAAAGTATTAAGTAGAATAAGTAGTAGTTTCTTTATAAGTAAACCTTTTTAATAAAATGGCGCTTGCCGTAAAGGACACTCGAGACATATAATTCGTATAAAATGTATAAGCCAGTTCTCTTCTTATGGTAAGTGACATGAAGGAAGCCTCTTTAGGGTTCCCTAGTAAACAAGGAACTAGGTATATCCGTCTGCCCGTCTGTCTGTCCGCAGTTCAGTCAAGCACTTCAATCCCTTAGAGCCTGTTCACACTAGCGATTCACTTGAGCGATTTCTATATAAAATCGCAAGTGGCGAACTCGCGGCGATATCGCCGCGTTTAATTTTTGTATTGAATCGCTAGTGTGAACAGGCCCTTAGTCGACTCTTATGACACCCACGGGAGGAGTTGAGATGGAAAGAAGTGTATTCTTACTGCCGTCACCACGCGGCCAAGCCACACCAGATGCGTGTGCGCATATGCGTTACGTGCGAGTTGTAGCGTATTTTAATGTTATATTAGATGCCACACCACTTGCACGTCACGCGCACGTCCATGAACTGTGACATTCCCGACGCTACATTTCGCCAGCCTGGCTCAGCCTCTCTGCTGCTAAATTATTATGCGCTTACTATAATAGCAATTCTAAGCAATTTTATTGCAAGTTTTGTTGCATTTCTCTCCAGAATCGTCCGCTATCTTGAATCGCGAATGCTTACTGTTTCTCTATTATCGCTCTCCCATAACTAGTAACTACCCCCGCTGCGGTGACATTGCCAACATTTTTGTGGTGACATTGAAATTGTCCCGTAAATATTTCCACTACATTTAGGTCTTAAACTAATAGCGGTAAATGGAAAACAGTTTTATTTATGCTTTTGTCTTCGATTGCATTACTTAATAAATAAATAAATAAATCAAACAATCAAGGGACAATTTTTATACCAATCAATCGCTTCACGATAAATGGGCCAATCAACTTTTCGATGGACACTATTGTCCGCCTCCGATTTTTGTCAGCCTCTGTAGCCTAGTTGGTAGTGACTTTGCCTACGAAGCTGGAGGTTCCGGGTTCGAATCCCGGCGAGGGCATTCTTTGTGTATTTATTTATCACAAATGTTTGTTCCTTGGTCATGGCTGTGTATGTATCTAAGTATCTATACGTATCTATCTATTATATATATCGTCGCCTGGTACCCCACAACACAAACCTTAATTGAGCTTACCGTGGGACTAGGTTGATTTGTGTAAGATGTCCCAAGATATTTATTTATTATTTATTTATTTACTATTTTATCCCGTAACGCAGGTATCAATTTCATCAAGTTTGCTAGAAAAAATGCTTATAAATTGTACATGCGTTAGACCTCACACAAGTTCACATCGATACATTTAGATTCCAACGGTTTTTCGTTGTTAATATGTGTATAGTAATATGTGTGTAGTATTAATTGACGTACATTTGTACGTTCATAAAAAGTAAATCGTGCAAATGTCGAAAAATGTGAGACTTAATACTTTTAAAAGAATGCCTTTGATCATTATTTGTACGTCATGGACAAATGACTAATTTGAATAATTAATTTGAATTCCTGGAACATCCGGGGATTCAAATGAATTATTAGTGATAAAAAGACGTGACGTGACAAAAATAATTGTAGGTATCAAGAGATTTGTTTTCAGCCATCCATTATTTATCTCAGCATTATTTGAGAGACTAGAAATCTCCTGAGCATGAAAAACACACGACGTATCGTCTTAAAGCCCACGGAGTTTCTACCATTACCATTATAATACACTATTCCCCATTCATCGAAACCACGTCCTGTCTTCTCAATCCAAAAATAAACACAATAAAGTACTAAGTACGAACATAAACACGGGACTGATCAATCGTGATCCTTATTACTATACGCATAAAACACATGTATGTTCAATAACTAAGTTGACAATGGTTTACTATTTCTAAATCCTATCAATGACAGGATCTACCGCGAAACAAGTTCCTCAATTTCAACCATCTCTGTTACTCCGATTACGCTTTCTTCAGAGGAACTGAGATAGATTCTCGATATCTATTTTCGACTTTTGCAGGTCGATAGATAGACCAAAACCACAGATTATTAAAGGCATAACTGTCTTACATGTGGATATAGATCTCTTAAGGAGAGCGTTTAAGGAAGTAAGTGTACACCTAATTTTAGTAGGTACTTTTAGATCTTAAACATCTTTATTGTCACTACTTCTATTGTTTCTCCAATAAAGATAATAAATAGAAATTATGAATACTCTCCTTTAACAAGCTTTTAACCTTTTAAATTATATTCCTCAAATGCAAAATGGCGTAACAACCATAAGTATGCCTTATGTTTTTGATATAAGACTGAAAATAGTATACATTTTTATGCCCGTGATAGCGCAGATAGTTTTGATCGAATGATCAGTATCAAGGCACTATTCCCGTAATCTCAGCCTGACCACATCCTCTGTAACACTAGCTGCGTACGCGCACCTGATCTACGGCTATTGTCAAACGGTCAGTGACCTCTGCTAATAGAGAAAAGTTAGGTTATACAAATATACAGTAGCACGATAAATATCATACCGTCGGCTGACAAGCAAAACACACTATAAAAACTGTCACTACTCTTAGCAACCTCTTATGTCAGTATTGAATCAGAACTTAGATACGATCTCTATTTCAAGTATTTGTTACTTAGTGAGTTTTGGTTGTCAACCGACGTACATTCCCAATTATTATCATATCGCGATTAGAATGGGATTCAAAAGTACTGTTGACACAACAGTGTATAAGTCAATCTAGAATATATTCATATATTCATAGTTTATGTCGCAGAGACTTACAGACAATAGATTAATTAATCATTAATTACAATCATTACATCTATAACAACTCTTTTCTTGGTAAATATTGTATCATTTGTTGTGTCAACTGTACTTTCGAATCCCTTTCTGATTCCGGTTTGATAATAATGGAAGGGTTGATAGTTTAGTTAGTTTGATAGTCTTTTGTATTTTTCACTCTAAAAAGGATCTTATAGAAATATTCACAAAATTAAGTGGGTAAGTAGAAGTAGCTATTCAATTGATACAATATTACTTGAATGTGTACTTTAATACATATTTGAACCATACAGACAACCATGGGTTACTCCGGAACAAATTGCCAGTCTATTTATTAACACACAAATTAATGTTTTTGTCGGAATTCGAACTCAGGACCACCAGCGTTGCAGGCTCGAGAAAAACACAGCAGAAAGTTTGTGACATGGAAACAGCATTAAAACTTTAGCAAGTAGATCAAAAGTGTGTTTTTGTAGGACGTTTTGTATAACATTAACTTTATAATAATTACTTAAATCAAAAACGCGATACGAGGTAATAATTAAATCAATACTTGATTTTGAACAACTTTTTTGAGACTAACATTTTAAACACAAAATAGTTACTGTTCTATGAGAGAGAAAAATAGGTAAAATAAAATTTGAGAAAAATAGGTAAAATAAAATTTTATGTTAAAAAACTGTGTATTTATGTATATAACAACAAAATAAATACATTACTAAGAGGAAGACTGGTAACGCCCCACCATTGATCTACCATTTGCCTCAACAATTAATTATGAATACATAATTAAAAAACGAATACTTTTTATCTTCATCTTAGCTGTTTATTCCTAAAACTTTTTTTACCTGCAGCAACACTATCAAAATCCCGAATTCAAAAAACAGTTGCAAGTCACCACGTATCAAATTCAGAGCCAAGGCCAGTGAATGAAATTGAATGAATGAATGATATTCCCATGGAACCACGCGACCGCAGCATCTTGCGGTCAGCGGTTCATTCAGCACGTGGGAAGTGATATTGAACTAGTGAATGGGATAGTGTGACATCATCTTTTTTTTTAAGTTGTTTTTTTAATCGGGGTATGAGAGCGCCGGGAAACAGCTTGGTATTGTGATACATTAAGAGGATAATTTTGATTTAATTGTACTATGATTGTTGGTTTTATTTAGGTACTAAAAAAATGTAAGGATTTTGCATTCGTTGAGGACTGAAGCACCTAAATTATAAAACAATTTTCGAAAAATAATGTAGTTGTTTTTGCACTGTAAGGTTTGCAAATCAATTAATTCACTTATGAGTATTTGGTACCGACTATTTATAATAATAATATAGGTATAAATATTATAGCAACTAATTGCGTTATTTTATAAACGTTTATTTGGAAATATTAATAATATATTCTCATAATACCCAAATGCACCATGAATATAAATTAAAATAATAACAAGAGTCTGTAACGGGATATTTACCATTTTGTGTATTTATAATGTGTGTGTAGTTATAATGTAAATAACCATGTTAGCTTAAAATTGTATAGGTAACTTAAATTAAATCAAATGTAACACAGACGTGTCAGTGTTGTCCAAGTACGTTTATAAGTAGCGCAGTTAGTTGTTGTGATATTTGGGATTGTATATTATAAATAGCCGGTACCAAATACTAAGTAGAAATACTCGAAAGTGAATTGATTGATTTGCAAACCTTACACATGCCCCGAAAATACCCGCTGGAGTCCGACATATGACATATAAGTGATAATTATATTAATTATACCATCATTTTGTAAAAAAAAAGCAAGCTACACCATGATTTCTTTTTTTGTATTTCCCTTTTCCCACCCAATAGTTAATGCCGTCAACCGAAATCCTAAAACGTCAGCTATATTTTTCCATTTCATCCTCGACACTGCCGTTTTTCCGACAGGATTTCATTTTATTCCAACTGGGTTTCATTTTATTTGAGCCAACTGACGATTAATTTGGAAAAACGAGCGCGCTTCGAAAACTATCGCAGTTTTGTGAAACTAATTCAAATGGTGCTGTTGTAAATGTTTTTTCTGAAACATTTTACGTTTTACTTTGTTGGTGAAAAGCATTTTGTCTCTGTATATAAAACTATTACATTTTTTACGACTATTTGGACGCTTGGTACTCAAACACTGCAAAATTACATTTAGAACTAATACTGTTTTTAATAAAATTAATACAATAAAAAATATTCTGTATCCTCCTTAGGACAATTGCTCTAATACCTACTAGGTAGCATATATTATTATATTCACTGCTATCAAATTAAAATTTTATCCAATTAAAAGTTGCAAGTGTTTTCAACCGACATTAGAAAAAGGAGGTTTTGAATGCGAATGTATAAATTATTTTATTTGTTTTTTAAATGATTGTTACATCAGAACTTCCGATTGGTTGAACTAATTTTGATGATTCTTTTTTTATTTGAAAGCTGATGTTTACCGATGAAAGTGCTCAAAAATATGTCCCTGTGCACTTTAATTCTATATAATCGTTGTAACATATTTATGTATAAAAAGATTCTTTCGATGCATATTTTTGCACGACTGTACATAATTTTACCAACTTGTAGTTTGCGCAATAAATTATGATGATAGCTTATTTATTTCAGAAACTACATTGATATGCAATATGTGCCTATTTATATTACTACTTAAAACGGTTCGACAGTAGATCTGCAGTAGATCGAGCTACTGAAATCCTTGAACAAGGGGACTTGGTAGGTTATATTGAACAACTTTTACTATGGAGCTGACCCAGAAATCTCAAAAATATTTTGTCTCTTTCATACAAAATGTCGTGATCGATCGGTCAAAATGTATGAAAAAGATTTTTTTTTTCCTAGATTTCGTGATCGACCCCATAGTAAAAGTTGTTCAGTATAGCCTACTAAATCACCCCGTTCAAAGTTTTCAGTGGCTAGTGTAACACCCTGTAGATTAATTTGTTTTCTCTTAAACTAAATGTTTAATCTGGTTTAAAACCTTAGAAGAGTCTAACTTATGACTTGTTTACAGCAACAAACGACTCAACGGGTTCAAACGGCGGCGCCGGCGGCGAACCCCCGTCGGCGGCGGCGAGTCCCGACGCGGCGGCGTTGGTGGTACTCCAACCCCCCGCGCCGCCTTATCCACCGTACGCTCACTATGACGGTAAGTGAAGATTAGTAAAGTCGATGTATGACCGGCGGCGAACCCCCGTCGGCGGTTAGTCCCAAAACGGCGGCTTTGGTAGTACTCCAACCCCCGGCGCCGCCTTATCCACCGTACGCGCACTATGACGGTAAGTGAAGATTAGTAAAGTCGATGTATGAACGGCGGCGAACCCCCGTCGGCGATAGGACTGAGCCGGCGATGTTGGACCAACACTGTTGGTGGTACTCTAACTCTTTGCGTGTTTTATCCATCGTACGCGCACTATAACGGTAAGTGAAGCTTAGAGTAAAGTCTACGTTTGAACGGCGGCGAAGCCCCGTTGATGGTGAGTTCCGACGCGGCGGTGTCGGTGGCACTCTAACTCTTTGCGCGTTTTATCCATCGTACGCATACTATGACGGTAAGTGAAGCTTTGAGCAAACGAGTCTGTATGAACGGCGCCGAACCCCCGTCGGCGGTTGGTCCCAAAGTGGCGGCTTTGGTAGTACTCCAATCCCCGGCATCGCCTTATTCGGATATATGACGTTATATGCGATATTAGATGCATAGTTAAAACTTGTCATGTCTAGTCTTGAATGCTTAAAAACTCACCTAAAATTACCTAAATACTTTTTTTGATTATGGTACAAGATGTGAAAATTATTTATATTATAAAACAATTTATTTTTATATTTAAATGTTTGATATTTGAACAGCACATGTGACACCTCTAAAGATTTTAGATTCTAAGTGTTTTTAGACTAGAGCAGCTGCTTACCAAACGCACTTTAGATAATATTTGTTGGTCACATTGTGTTACGCATATACAT
The DNA here is from genome assembly GCA_025490895.1 of Thaumatotibia leucotreta. NCBI lineage: Eukaryota > Metazoa > Arthropoda > Insecta > Lepidoptera > Tortricidae > Thaumatotibia > Thaumatotibia leucotreta. Next base: position 4,686 of record JALPQI010012574.1, on the reverse strand, counting down.
TTAAAAGCAGTAGAATAGTTCAATTCCACGTCAAAAGTAAAATATTTATACTGAAAAATTCATTACATCAAAGCAAAGTAAAACTGCGCAAATGGCTATCTAAAAAAAGTCCCCCAAATTGCGGACATCAACTCCGAGCATCACTGCCAATAAACAAATGCAATAACGAGTCGCAGCTACGCACAGATAAAACAATGAAACACGAATAAAACAATGAAAAGAGGATAAAGCAAAAAGTGGCCGAACAGAAAAACAGTTGAGGAATCACTGTAAAAAAACGACAATGACTTTACGAAAGCTTTCGACAAAGTCGAGCGCCACTCCAGTAGAGCACTCTCCACGAAATCTAATTTTCTCCTCTGGACCCCGCTCCGTGTCGCTCGTAACGTCATAAAATTTATGTCGAAACCCTCCGAATTCGCACTTATGCATATAAAGGTAGGGAATAATTCAGAGTGTCGCAGGGTGCGTTCTGGGGCCGCTCTCCCTTTTGGTCTTTAATCTACCGCAATCTGCTTACCCGGGAGCAGACATCTTTAATAGCTCATTCGGGGGTATGCAAATAATTTTAGAGGGGGGGTGGCCATACAGGCTTTGTCTGGAGGGGGTAACGAAGCATAACACGAGTCTGTGATGCGACAGAAGTGCTTCTGAGTACTTCAGTGGCTTATTTCGGTTATAAATATTAACGTCAGGGTGGCGGGGACATATTTTGAATGTGGTTACGCGTATAAAGGTCGTTATGTGCGGAGGCGGGGGAGGCGTGTCTATTTAAATAACGCTATGTAATGCCGTGATATGCAGTCTTGAGACTGTGATTTTTCAGTTAAGAAACGTGTCATGAAGTAAATGTAAAAATGGAACAACCAGTATCATGATAAGACATGATAATCTTGATTATAAACTAGAAGAACGTAATATAATGTAGTACATGCCTTCCACGAGTTCCAATGCAACGTCACAAAATCGATACTGACTTATTAATATTTTTGAGATATTAAATTAGGTCGCTGAGGAACGTTACACAAATATATTCAATCTTTTAAATTGACAATGTTTCTTAGCGCTAGCTACGTGCTAACGTGTAGCGTCACGTAAGCCACAAAAAATAAATATTTTCTTGGAACGCTCGTACCTATAGTGAAACAATTTAATGTCTAGAAACGACGCGTAGTTCAAAAGCATATTATAGTAGTACATATTCGCATATACATTTTCGAATTCCTCTTTTTTATTAGTGACGAAGATGTATGCCAGACTTTACTTTATACTTATACTGAAATATATAAGTACCTACCTATAGTCAAATGCATACATATGTATCGAAAGAATCCTCTTATAGATAAGTTACGACGTTCTTATTACATAGAGTTAAAGTGTCGTAATAGGACACATTTTTAAGCATTTTTTATATATGTACACCTTCTTTGCTTTTAACTGTAGGTATATATAATATTTAGCATGTTTAATTTATAGCGTTATTGTTTACTTTTTCAACGCTCAAAACGATACATTTTCAAATAAATCAGAAGTAAGGTAAATGTTGTCTGATCTTTAATTTTTTTTTGCTCAACGCGTTAGGGGAAGAAAGTACTGGCACTCGTAAAGGTCGCGAAGCCCACATTTTATCTGCAAGAAAGGGGTGTAGTTTTTGTTGGAACCGTGCCAATGGGGTTTCTGAACTTATGTTTCGTATTGTATCTCTTGATTTTTGTACATGAAAATAAAATGATATACCTATTGAAGCGGTTATTATTATATTTGAAGGTATTTTGCATAAACATTCTAAATTAATAAAGCTTTCACGAGTAAATTATAAAAAAATCTATTAAATTTCGACGCGCGGTGATCCAAAATGTCTAACGGTTGAAAGCATGTTTTTACAAGTTTATACACATTACTACAAATAGTTCCTCTTTTCATCATCATCATCAGCCCATAGTCGTCCACTGCTGGACATAGACCTCTTTTATACAGTCCATAAATAAAAATTCTACGCCTTATAAGCACAACATTGTGGTACAAAAATTTATTTGTATGAGACCTGTAGGTATACCTACGTTGTATAAATAAATGCATTTGAATTGATTTGATTTTATACGATACATAAATGTTATAGTATCGATTTATTTATGTACATTATAATTTATTTAATTGTAATTGGTTTCCTTTATTTATTGAAACAGTTTTTTAATGTAAAGTATTTTTCCCTGTTCCAGGCGCGACGACACTGGCCAGCGAGTACGCGTACGCGGCGCCGTACTCGCAATACTCGCCGTACCCCGCCCCGTACTCGCACACCACCGGCCTGCTCACCAAGTGGTAGGTACATTGTATCCGATACTCGACCTTCAAGTATTTACTTGGTATAAATACTTACTAATACATACTTGTCATGTACTTTGAATATTATAGTGTGTGTAAATCTCAACAGATTAGCATTAGACAAAGAAAATATTAGTTTTTATTTGTTTTAATAAAATTACGTGATGATGAATCAGGCAAAAACGTCGTTACTTATATTTATGATAGTCAAAAACATTTTAAGTTGTAGTAGTAAGTAGCTGAGTACGTTTTCTTGGTTTATAATTTATCATATATTATTAATTTTGTATTTAAATAATCATTTAATTACTGAAAATAAAATAAATATAGCCCAGGCCGGGCAGGATTATTATAATAAGTGGTTTTTATGATTTAGTATATTAAATAAAGAATAATCTTTGTTAATGTACGAGGTTGCCCATTAGGAAATTAAACATTAACAGCATATTGCTGAGGCTAAAATAAGCAAGAACTCACGTTTAGTACAAATCTGCAAAAAAACAATTATTGTTTTTTGTTTGATATTTCTACTGCCTACGTAAAAAAAACTATAGCAAAAAAAATAATTCTCTTTTTTACATTACTAGCGTAATGTAAAAAAGAGAATTATTTAGTAATTATTCAGTAAATCAAATCATTTATTTGCAGGAATGTATTAATAGGTACATAACATGATGATATTTTTGTCTATTTCATGTCTGTCAATTAAGTGTGACTAAGAGAACACAGTAACAAAATCGTTTCATCTTAAGATGCGTTTATCAGTGCGAAACAGTCAAAAAAGGTTTTTAAAAAAAAAAATTTTCACGTATAATTTGGTCAGGAATTCGCTGTTAATTTTTTTTTCGTTTTCTCGTGGGCACATTGTATTTGAGGTTAAAAAAATTCCACATTTTTCCCTCAAAAACCCTACCTGCGAGGTGTGGACGTAAATCCCAGCGGCGATTGATCGCGGGTTCGAATCCCGCAATCCATTCCGCTAACTGCTTAATGGCCGGATTTAAACGCGGGTAATTTGTTGGAGGATCCCACACGTTTTGTTAAATTCTGTGTAGTCTGCTAAAATGCTGAAAAGATAACATAAAATTACATTTATAGTGAACGCTGCGTTTTTTCTTATAGCTTGTTTTACCAGCCGAACAATTCTTAAAAAGTTTTAACATTTTATACATTACATTTAGATCACGTCTTCGATATTCACCGTGCTTTTTTTGAATTCCGTTTTAACAGGCTGCTTGGTACGTTAATTGGAGCTACCTGGTATATTATAGCTTTTTCATCACAAGTGAAATTCCCTAGGGAGTAATAGAAATGTCATTACGTCATTTAATAATGTTATTTCTTAAAACTTATTTTTTGTCGGCAAGTGTGATGAAAAACATGTACTATTAGTTGAACTTGAAAAAACATTTTTTTTTCGTTTTCATACATAATAAATGAAATGGTAAGTGTGAGAACCTTAAGAATAACACAAAAGTTAATTTTAGGTGACTGACGGCGCATGTCAAAATAAGTAGCATTAGGATGTAATAAAGTTTGCAATGCACTCGTTCAGTCATTAAACTTATTTTTTAATAACTCAATAACATTAAGAGTTAAGATACTAGTTTCTTAGAGAAATTGACTATTTTTGACCTAAATAAGCTTCCCTTTAATTTGACGGAAATCAATAAAAACACGGTGTAGATAACAATTTGTATTAGACTGGTTAAATCAATGATGCTGAGAAGTCAAAAATCCACCACATTTACCAAAATGTCCTAGAAAGTTTTTATAGAAGTTTCTTTTTTTGTATTCAGATTCCTACCTATTAATTTTTCATATCAAGCAATGTTTCATACAAAGATTTGGGATATTTTGAGAAATATGGTGGATCTTGCTCAGCGTCATTGACTGTACTAGCCTACAATTTTATATCGATATCGAAGACGTTATCCAAAAGTACAAGTTTTTGCGAACTACGAAATCCGTATATTTTGTCTCTGCCACTCTATTGATGCATTCGTTAGAGGGACAAAGACAAATCCTCTGCCCTTCACGAATACATTTTACTCCAAAATGCTACTTTAAAAACAGAGGAATCACTTAGACGGAACTGTTCCCTTGGGACTGGCCTTTGTCAAGTCCCCAGGGCCGAGGGACAAATGTGCGAATGTTATTACATTAGTGCTCTTTCTGTTTCGATTTAATCTACAATACGTGTATTGAAATTATTGATAGTATATTACTCTTTCTTCTGTTGAATTACTTAGCTAATATTTTTAAACGAAAACCAGTTTTATAATAGTTGATTTTTGCATTCATATTTTTATGAAAAATAGCTTATAAGAGTTATAAGTACTGTAATTTATCGACTAAACT
>JALPQI010012573.1:0-35799 GCA_025490895.1 Thaumatotibia leucotreta | reverse complement strand
CTATACTTACTTCACCTTAAAGCTTTGCATCGGTCTTCCAATCACCCTGCAATAGGCATGATGACTGGCAAGTCAAATCAGCATCTTTTTTCGAACTGTCAAAACGATCACCACTATGGAATTTTTTATGAAATACTCAAAAGTGACGTCACGTTTGAGTACTGTCAAATGAGCTACTCTTTTAAGTTATTTTCAATTTATTAAATAGAAGTTCTGTACAAAAATTACTGCAATCTACATGTTAGTAATAATTTCTTCGTGTATTATGTCGTGCATAATGTTAAATAATTTATTTTAACTACAGTCATCATCCCTATTATAATCGTACTCACAGGTTGCCCGGGTTGCTGTGCAGCGATGGGTTGCCCCTGCGCGTGAGAGTATACGGCCGATAACATCGACAGAGAGTTCATCTGTTTCCCGATCACCTGAAAACATTAATTACTATTAGTATTTTACATTTGTAACTTAGATAACCTTTGAAATAGTACATTACGACACAAGTGCGAAAAACATGAAATTCGAAACGAGTGGCGATGTTTTAAATCGACACGAGTTACGAATTTTGTTTTTGCACGTGTCTCGTATGTACGACGTTTTTTAGTACAGATGGCCCTCCGAAGTTATGGACCTGACTTAAAATGATCCACTTATCGCACTAGAGCCTAAAAAGGCACCATCTGTACTAAAAAAACTATTAAACCCCTTATTGATAAGCGTCTCCTAACCTAGCTAGTATTGTAGGGGGAATCCGCAAGTAAACGGACGCGTTATGGAACGGACACTGTTGATCTCTTTAAAAAAATCTGATCGATGATGACCATAGGTGCATTATGCGTTTCATTGCGGATTCCCCGTTTCTTTTCGGTATTATAGACATATTGGTAAGACTGAAAGGGAGTAATAATATCTGAAGGGGCCACGGAAAGAACATATCTAGTCAATTCAAATTACAGAAGGAAAAAACATCTTAATTTTAACAAAAAAAAATGTCCAGTGCTTAAAAATATGTACATAATTAAAGGCCTTTATGGAAAACAAAATTTAATTTAAAATTTCGTGTAAGCACTTTTGGCACTGAAAAAGGGCAAAAAAAAACAATTTTTTAGTAAAGTCTTTTAAATTTGCTCCCTTTTACTACTGCCAAAAGTTGTTAGACAGAGTAAACCACATAGTTTGTATGACTAACTTTCGTAACACTTTCTGACAACACATTCCTCACATACATGAATACATGAACATGAAAGAGTGGATCCAAAATGCTTGGACGGAGGAAGAATAAATTTTTAGTATTTTTTTTTATTATTGTTGTTTTTTTTTTGTTATTTTTAACCGACTTCAAAAAGGAGGAGGTTTACAATTCGTCGAAATCTTTTTTTTTTTTTTATGTATGTTCCCCGATTACTCGAAGACGCGTGGACCGATTTGAAAAATTCTTTTTTTGTTTTAAAGGGTATACTTTCTAGTTGGTCCCATTGTCACCGAATTCAGATCTGATGATGGGATCCTGGAGAAATCGAGGGAACTCTTCAAATGTTGTAGGCACACAAGACATTTTTCATTTATTTTCGAAGACTAATCAAGTATTTGCGTCTAGTCATGAACGTTTTAAGTTGGTGATCTGATGATGGAAGGTACAACTCCTTAGCAATTAGGAGTTGGGGGATAATTCTTTAAGTATAACATATTTCATGTATTTTGGAAGCTATTCGAGTATTTGCGTTTAGGTGATCATCCTTTCATGTCGGTGAGCTGATGATGGAAGGTACAACTCCTTAGAGATTAGAAGTTGGGGGATAATTCTTTAGATATAACATAGTTCATGTATTTTGGAAGCTATTTGAGTATTTGCCTTTAGGTGGTCATCCTTTCATGTCGGTGAGCTGATGATGGAAGGTACAACTCCTTAGAGATTAGAAGTTGGGGGATAATTCTTTAGATATAACATAGTTCATGTATTTTGGAAGCTATTTGAGTATTTGCCTTTAGGTGGTCATCCTTTCATGTCGGTGAGCTGATGATGGAAGGTACAACTCCTTAGAGATTAGGAGTTGGGGGATAATTCTTAAGATATAACATAGTTCATGTATTTTGGAAGCTATTTGAGTATTTGCCTTTAGGTGGTCATAGTCTCATGTTGGTGAGATGACTCCTTAACGATTAGAAGTTTGAGGATAATTCTCTGTTACCTATAATCTTTGAAATTATTCATGACCTGCTAATGATACAATGTATATCTCCTTGATAATGGGATAATTCTTGGAATATTTAAGTTATCCAGTTCAGGTTTTCTGGCCTATAACAGTGCAGTACATTCTAATTATAAGTATTAAGAGCATACTAACTAACGATTTTACACTACTAAAAAGCAAAAAATTAAATATTTTAAAATAAAAATAAAACCGCCTTCAAAAATTCGCCCAAACTAAAAAGTTAAAAATAATTTTAGTTCCTACTTCTTAGGATTTCTTACCCAAACCTGTAAACCTTTTACCCTATTCATTGAAATGAAATATTATGGCTAGGTATCCTACAGATTTCTTAGAAGTCGGTGCCAAGCCAAATATGTTCACTTCGCGAGTATATGACTGTATTTGATAGAGCTTTGTAACTTACTGTCACTCCGGTTATGCTTTCATTAAAATGACTGAGGTAGATCATTCTGTTGATAAAAACATAATCGGAGTGACAGTAAGTTACAAAGTTCTATCTAATATATACCTATGAACGTATTTGGCTTGGCACCGACTTCTAAGAAATCTGTAGGATACCTAGCCATAGTATTTCATTTCAATGAATAGGGTAAAAGGTTTACAGGTTTGGGTAAGAAATCCTAAGAAGTAGGAACTAAAATTATTTTTAACTTTTTAGTTTGGGCGAATTTTTGAAGGCGGTTTTATTTTTATTTTAAAATATTTATTATAAATCGTTTTAAGCAATCTTAATAAAAAGTTAGTTTCAAAGTGAATTGATAAATTTTTACCTTCTTAAACTAAAAATCTAAATGTGACGTCACACTACGGGGGAGGGTGTAGGTAATTGTGACGAAGTGTGACTAGGGAGGAGGGAGAGGTCAAAAAATCCCTTTTTTTGCTGATGCGAGTGGCATATCCCCTCAATTGTGGAGACGACCCGAAAGGTCGTCTGTCACCAATATATTGGAAATTAGAATTTTCTTTTCAAGTTTTGTTAAATAGTAATACATTTTTGACAGACCCCATAAAATGTGAATTTGAATGAGGGTTTTCTCGAAAGCATATGCCACTAGTTGGCGCCACTTAGCCGTAAGGTCCCGCTAAGAAACACAATTATCTAGCTCCAAAGAAAAACTACCTGGAAGGTATTTTAATTTTTTTATATAATTTTATTAACTCATACAAAACATTTAAACAAGAAACTATAGGCGATCTGACAATTTAAACAAGTTTCTGGACCTGACGCCTCAGTGCTGCCGCCCTGGTGAACGTCATTTCAGTAAACACTCATTGTGACGAAGTGTGACAAGGGGAGAGGGAGAGGTAAAAAAAACCCCTTTTTTTGCAACTGACCCATAGGCTGGTGATGCGATTGGCATAACCCCTCAACTGTGGAGACGACCCGAAAAGTCGTCTGTCACCAATGTAATTGGAAATTAGAATTTTCTTTTCAAGTTTTGTTATACAGTAGTACATTTTTGACAAATCCCATAAAATGTGAAATTTAATTGTGCAGAGAAGATTCACTCACCTCGTCGACTTTCTTATTAAGTTCTCTAAGAACGTCATGTATCTGTCCTTGTCCCTGGAATATCTGTCTCAACTCTCGCTGGCCGTCCGACTCGAACCAGTCGTCGAACTCGCCCTCCTTGTCGCGCACCTTGAGAAAGAGGGGGATAACATTATGTTACAAAGGCAAAATAAGGTGTATTTAAAAATGCTCAAAATATGTCACAGTGCACTTTAATTCTATGTTATAAAACGTCTTAACATATTCATAAGTTGCCGTGTGGTGACGGCAGTAAGAATACATTTGTCACCACCCCAACTCCTCCTGCGGGTGTCGTAAGAGTCGACTAAGGGATTAACCCTTAGGTGCATATGGTATCACACATTTTATTTCTGAAATGACTTATGTAAACAATCGATGCCAATTAGAACTCTGTTGCTCAGTGTGACAGTCGCAATTGATTACTTATTTCGACATGTGTCATTTCGGTCGTATCGTTTTTGATACTGTATGCACCTAAGGGTTAAAGTGTCACTGAACATTCTACAAGATTGATGATGGGCAGCAGCGTCATCATAGTGGACACATTACTGCGATCGCCAATCCGCTTGCTCAGCGTGGCGATTATGGGCATTTACCTCCTAGTGCATCTATACGCATAGTTAATAGGAGAGGCCTACGTCCAGCAGTGGACTAACGTAGGCTAACGATGATGATGATGATATTCATAAGAGGATTCTTTTTGCACTTGACTGTACTGTGAAATTTACCTCCGATTTTTTTATTTCATTGCAAATTTAAGAAAACCACTATAAAACTATGAAAACTTTTTCTCAAACTTGCTACGGAATGTTGATGTTACTTACGTTAAATTAAACCAGGAAATATTATGTATCCGATGTCATGTGCTAAGATGATATGTAAAGAGATTTCATGTATTTATTTCACACCTAGGACTGCAAACAAACTGTCTTTTGTTTTGAAACGTCAAATTGTGACACTTAGGTTTTGACATTCAGCCACAGAAAAAAAAATAACCTTGGAACTAATGTCTATATACTACCAGTTAAAAGGAGACCTCAAACAGATTAAAAAAAAGTTAGGCGCGAATGTTTTTTTTAATGTTATACGATACTGTACGAAAAATTACCAAAAGCGCCATACATGTACCTATAACAATTGAAGAGATCCCTCGATTTCTCCAAGATCCCATCATCAGACCGCAACTTGGTGCCAATGGGACCATCTCGGGGTAATACACGTTCGATCACAAAAAGAAATTTTAAAATCGGTTCACTATTCTCGGAGATATCGGGTAACATACATACAACATAAAAAAAAATCGGTCGAATTGAGAACCTCCTCCTTTTTTGAAGTCGGTTAAAAATAATTCATTTTGAGTGTCAATTGGGTCATTGTTAGATTTAGGTTATCGTCTTTTCGGTGGACATACCTAAAGTTAAGGAATTCCTGTACTAATTTTGGGATAAAACAATTGACGGTACAACTAGGTGCCCCGGTCTATAGCCTTATGCAATCAAATCGTAAAATAAAATTTATAAAAGCTGTTAACTTTTGACCACCGAGTGGACAACTTTTGTTTTTCGGACTGAGAATAACCCAATAGGGATGATGACTGTAGTTAAAATAAATTATTTAACATCATGCTCGACATAATACACGCAGAATTTATTACTAAGATGTAGATTGCAGTAATTTTTGTACGGAACTTGTATTTAATACATTGAAAAGAACTTAAAAGAGTAGGTCATTTGGCATTTGGTAGTTTTTAAAATCTAGCAAAATCAAACGAACAATGCACACAAACAATCAAAAGACAAGGAACAATAAACATGCACTACTGAAGTACAAAAAATATTGTAAAATTTTAAGAAATGTTATCAAAAAATCGAAAATCCTATCTAACGACAGATACATTTCAAATAGCACAAATAAACCGAAAGCTACTTGGGGCCTTATAAAACAAAATACTAGTTCAACTAATTCGATTCCTACGTCGATAGATAGAATAGATGAAGATGGGACAACGTATTTAAATGCTCAGGATATAGCGCAAGCATTTAATACATTTTACACAACCCAAAATATTAATAGTACATTTGACCATAAGGAATACAAACACAGTTCGCATAGTATTGCGAATAGTATTTTTTTAGCTCCAGTCGATCAACATGACTTAAAAAAGATTATTATTTCACTAAAAAATAAAAAGTCATCAGGGCACGATAATATACCGATTCAAGTAATCAAGTCATGTGTAGATTGTATTACAAAACCCCTTGCTTACATTATAAATTTAACGCTTGAATCTGGAATATTTCCTGATGACCTGAAGAAAGCTATCATAAAACCACTTTTTAAGAAAGGGGAAAAAAATAAAATGACAAACTATAGACCTATAGCGTTATTACCTAGTTTTTCAAAAATTTTTGAAAAGGTGATTTATATCAGATTAATAAAATATCTAAATCATAATAATATACTTAACCAGTACCAATTTGGCTTTCAAAAAGGCAAATCAACTACCACAGCTATATTTAAAATGTTAAGTAGTGTTTGGCAAAGTGTGGATAAAAGAAACCTTTGTGCCTCCCTTTTGATCGACATGTCAAAAGCATTCGACTGTGTAAATTATGACATTATTCTAAAACAGCTTGAACATGTGGGGATAAGGGGCAACGCTCTTAAATTACTTTACAGCTATCTTTGCAATAGAGAGCAGGCTGTAGAAATTGTAAGCTATGACGCTCAAATAAAAACTGTTACACATGTACAGTCCTCATTTAGGAATGTTCGACTAGGAGTTCCCCAAGGCAGTATTCTCGGGCCACTCCTATTTTTAATCTACCTTAATGAACTTCCCAATATAATAGATGTACCATGTATTCTTTATGCGGATGATGTTACTATACTATTCTCAAAGGAAGATACATACGAAACTATGCAGGAACATATAAACAGTGTCCTTTTACAAATTATAAAATGGCTCAAAAGTCTTAACTTAAATGTGAACCTAAACAAAACTAAGCTTATACAATTTGGAAACTACAAAACTGTATCCAAATCTCTTGTAGTCTCAAATGAAAATGTGTCAGTAGAAAATGTTAGTCATGTTAATTTTCTCGGTGTTGAAATAGATTCACACAACAATTGGAAGGCGCATATTGATAACATAAACAAAAAGATTTATAGTAGATGCTATGCTTTATCTATCCTGTCAGAAACATGCTCTGAAGGTATAGCTATAAGCGCTTATTATGGAACAGTGTACCCACTACTTACCTATGGAGTCATTTTTTGGGGAAATTCTACTGATGTACAAAAAACATTTATATTGCAGAAAAAGTGTTTAAAAACTATCTTTAAAATGTATCTAGATGATTCGCTGCGAAATGTGTTCCGTGAAAAGCGATTCTTGACCCTTACGGGGATTTACATTTTAGAGTTATGTCTGTTTGTTAAATATAATCCTGAATACTTCGCAAAGCGATCATGTAAAGTAAATATTCGAACACAATATAGATATGATTTAGTACTTCCAAAAACAAATAGCTCCATATATAAAAAGAGTGCATTTATATCAGCTATAAATATATTTAATAATCTTCCCAACGAAATCAAAACCCTAGACGGAAATGTATTCAAAAAAACTTTGAAAAAGTTTTTAATAGACCATGTATTCTACGATATAAAAGAGTTCTATAACCATACCAATGAAAAATAAACTTGATAAACGGTTTTATTTTTAAGTATAAAAATTGTATGCCCGAAAGGGTAGGATTGTTGTTACCTTAATGTACCTAGTTATAACACCTTGTACCTACACAGTTTATGCAATAAAAACTTCTGATTCTGATTCTGATTCTGAGTACTCAAACGTGACGTCACTTTTGAGTATTTCATATAAAATTCCATAGTGGTGATCGTTTTGACAGTTCGAAAAAAGATGCTGATTTGACTTGCCAGTCATCATGCCTATTGTTTGATATTTGAACTCTATCTGTTTTGGTAGTTACGCGGTATTGCGCTATCCCCGCTTCCTTCACACAAAATCGGTCATGGACATCCAGCGCCTTTGCCCAGCAGTGGGACACCGACACAGGCTAGGAAATGTTTATCATCATCATCATTTATTTATTTAAAATTAGCGCTAACAGATAAACCTTACACGCTAATCTGTGGACATTTACGTAGTGATAACATTTATATTTATATTCTTACTTCTACCATGCATTAAATTAAGTTTGTTGTTATATTATCTGTTTCAAAACTAAAACCAGTAAATATTTACGTTAGGTATGTATTAGTGGTGCGAGAGGTAACGTGCTGGCGGTAGGCAACAGAACTCGTTTGTCATAGGTACCTATTTAAAAACAGCCGACAATGTGATGCCTTCTGCGCTACCAGCTATTTATAGGTATAATAAATTAACAATAGAATAGACATTAGATGTAAGTTTAAAAAGGGTGTCTTTTTCTTTCGCCAACAAACTGTTTTGCAGTTTGGCGAAGTTTTTGTAGTAGTTTTAAGTATGTATCAATCTTAGAAATAAATAAAAAAAAAAAAAATTTGTACCTCATCAGGGTGCTCCTTCCGATAGTCTTCCTTCTGTTGGTCCAACTTGCGCTGATATTCCTGGTACTCTTGGGATAACTTCTGCTGCTCATCGTTACTGATTTGCTGACCACCTGAAAGATACATTCATATTAAATTGCTTTTAATAGATTAAAGTCGTTCTTTAAGTATAACGGTTAATAGGTTAACCGCTTCGTTCCCTTCCTAAGATCGTCGTTGAGATTGCCAATTCCGTTACGTGCACAATATCAGCGACTGAAAAATCAATTCAAATTACATATCTGTCTCTAAATGTCTTCTTTTGTCAAATTTTGAATTTGCACATGTGGGTATTGGCAATCTCAACGACGATATACACCTTAAAAAACACAACTCTACAAAATTTAAGAAAACGATTTGTGTTGTTTCACAAAAATTGCAGTCAATTCTGGTCACGACGTCAGGTTGTAGGACCCCCCTTTTACTCAAACACAGCACATACACTTTTTACTAGAGATGAGCCGACTAGGGGTTTTGCCGACTAGCAGACTATATATAGTCATTCGGTTATTTTTCGGGTGTAATCAGAAATGTTCGTTTCGCTTCGCCCGATGCTCGATGTGCCACGCGTTCATGAGGTGACAAGTTTTGTTTACGTTTTTGTGTACCGGCTTATTTCGTTCGAAGTGTTCAGAAAACAAATAGTTATTTCCGTAATAAACCAAGATATCGGGCATTTGTTAGTAAGATTTCGTAGGAATTATGGTGCCGAATATTCGGCATTTTTTGCTGACCAGTCGTCGACTAGTCGGTAGGTGTAAATGGTGCCGAATAGTCGGCGTTCCCGACTAGACGGCCCATCTCTACTTTTTACCAATTCGTTTTATAAATTACGTTCAACATAATTGATAATAGTTGACAGAGCAGTTAATCCTGGTCACGGTAACAAATTGTAATAGCCCACTTTTACTCAAAAACTCGAATCTACTTATCAGCTTGCTTAGTGCTGTGCAATGAAGAAGTCAGCAGATGTACCATATTAATTACATCCTACATATAAGCTTTTTATTTAATTTTGGAACTTTAGCACCATCCTTTTATTTAAAAACACTTATATCTACTTAAAGGATGAACAATATTACTTTGCTCTTCCGCGATACAGAACGTGTAGTTAATTAGTGTAACCCACTATAATTACTTGCGTATTGTTTGCATGCAATTAATTTTCCCACCTTCCCGCCGCAAAAATAAATAATTACTTAACAAACCACCACCAATAACACTATACTCGATACGTGTTTCGTTACGTCAGGAGTTGACGATGTTGTCTGTCTGGTGTCCGGCAAGGGAAATTAATTACTTATACAGCGTGTTTTTCTTCATATGCTATAACTTTAAGGGAAGCTTATTTAGGTCAAATATAATTAATTTCTCTAAGAAACTAGTGTTTTAACTCTTACCGTTATTGAGTTATTAAAAAAATAAGTTTAATCATTGAACATGTGTATTGCAACCTTTATTACATTCCAATGTTACTTATTTTGACATGTGCCGTCAGTCACCTGAGATTAACTTTTATTTTATTCTTAAGGTTCTCTCACACTTACCATTTCATGTATGAAAACATAAAAAAATATTTTTTATCGAATTTTCCAAAAGCCGATATACCAGACAACTTCTATTAATGGCCCAAGTAACCTGTCTAATTTATAGCAAATCGAAACGACCACCCTGTATATACTTACCAGCTTGTTGAGTGCTGTGCAACGAAGAAGTTAGCAGATGTACCACATCGTGGTCGTCAGCGAAGCCTCCGGTAGCGGCGGAGAGAATCTTTAGATCTTTTTGAAGTAAATCCTGGTCACGGCACCAAATTGTAGCATCACACTTATACTCAAACATAACGGTAAACTGTCTAAATCCACGTACCAGCTTGATAAGTTCTGTGCAATGATGACATCAGCAGATGTACCCTATCGTGGTCTTCAGCGAGGCCTCCGATAGCGGAGGAGAGAATCTTTAGATCTTTTTAAGTAAATCCTGGTCACGGCACCAAATTGTAGCACCACACTTTTACTCAAACATAACCTAACGGTTATTAACCGTCCTTGTGCATAAATCACGCGAGGTCCTATAGGGGGGGAGGGGGTCCAAGAAAACATCACGAAAGATCACGTTAGGGGAGGGGGGGTTACAAGGAGACCTCACGTGTATTTTTGTACGATGAACAAACTAAGAAATATTGTGAATTTCGGCGAGCGAACGTTAAAAGTTGAATGAAAAAAATACACGTGAGACTGCTAGGAGGGGGGGGGTGTAGCCAATAAACTCACCAAACATCACCAGGGGGGAGGGGGGGTCAAAAAGTAGCCGAAAAAACCTCGCATGATTTATGCACGAGCCCTTAACTGTCTAAATCCACGTACCAGCTTGCTGAGTGCTGTGCAACGAAGAAGTTAGCAGATGTACCCTATCGTGGTCGTCAGCGAGGCCTCCGGTAGCGACGGAGAGAATCTTTAGATCTTTTTGAAGTAAATCCTGGTCACGGCACCAAATTGTAGCACCACACTTTTACTCAAACAACGGTTAACTGTCTAAATCCACGTACCAGCTTGCTGAGTGCTGTGCAACGAAGAAGTCAGCAGATGTACCACATCGTGGTCGTTAGCGAGGCCTCCAGTAGTGGCGGAGAGAATCTTTAGATCTTTTTGAAGTAAATCCTGGTCACGGCACCAAATTGTAGCACCACACTTTTACTCAAACATAACGGTTAACTGTCTAAATCTACGTACCAGCTTGCTGAGTGCTGTGCAACGAAGAAGTCAGCAGATGTACCACATCGTGGTCGTTAGCGAGCCCTCCGGTAGCGGCGGAGAGAATCTTTAGATCTTTTTGAAGTAAATCCTGGTCACGGCACCAAATTGTAGCACCACACTTTTACTCAAACTTAACGGTTAACTGTCTAAATCCACGTACCAGTTTGCTGAGTGCTGTACAACGAAGAAGTCAGCAGATGTACCACATCGTGGTCGTCAGCGAGGCCTCCGGTAGTGGCGGAGATAATCTCTAGATACTCTTATGGAAGTAAATCCTGGTTCGCGTTTTATAAAGTTACAATTTACAATTTCGCTGTTTGCCTCTCTTTCTAGCCAATGTGTGCGTGCGTTGGAGAGGCAAACAGCGAAATTGTAAATTGTAACTTTATAAAACGCGACCCTGGTCACGGCACCAAATTGTAGCACCACGCTTTTAATCAAACATAACGGTTAACCCGGCGGGAGTGTGGCAGGGTATCTTATACCCTGCGTTTGACTTAAGTCAATATATTTAGAGTTTATTTTTGTTTATCTTTTTTCACCACACTCTCGCCGGGTTAATTGTCTAGATCCACGTACCAGCTTGCTGAGTGCTGTGCAACGAAGAAGTCAGCAGATGTACGACATCGTGGTCGTCAGCGAGGCCTCCGGTGGCGGCGGAGAGAATCTTTAGATCTTTTTGAAGTAAATCCTGGTCACGGCACCAAATTGTAGCACCAGACTTATACTCAAACAACGGTTAACTGTCCAAATCCACTTACCAGCTTGCTGAGTGCTGTGCAACGAAGAAGTCAGCAGATGTACGACATCGTGGTCGTCAGCGAGGCCTCCGGTGGCGGCGGAGAGGCCGAAGTACCCCCCTCGGGGTAGCACTACATTTTCGGCGCGGAAGCAGAGCTCATAGTCCGCCTCGTTGTTGGTCATTCCTGTATATAAACAAGATGTTTATTAATTTATTCAATGTATTTTATACTGGGTTAGTATTTTAAATCAGAACGCGCTTGACGATCCGATCAGCCCGCTCCAGTCCGGTCGAACACTAACATAGCAGATAAGTATCGTCTCTCCCTTTTGGGTTTAAGAATATGTCTCTAAGACAGACTGTCGTTTTACATAAAGGCTTGCGAAATAAGGGGTTTAGTGTGTAGAAATATATAATGGCAAAAAAGATAGTTACCGTTGTGGAAGTGAACGGTGAGAGTATTCTGGTAGTACTCTATGCGGGCGCGAGTCGGAAACGGCTTATTTCTGAAGTCCCGGAGGCAGCCAGACAACATCTGGGTGGAGCCGTCACTGGAACATATATACAATTATCTCAAACATGCAATGTAATGTTGTCTTTACTTTCCTTAAAATAGACTCGGAAGTATCGCTTTTAGGGCGCAGTAACTCACTGGGATGGAAATGGTATTTCATAACACTTTTCAGGCCTAGGCCTTCAAAGTAACTTTTTTTTTTGTTTTCGACACCATTGTCATTTTTTTTATTACTTTGTATGTTTGAGAAAAGCTCTATACATGCCTCGGCGTGAAAACGGATTCCCGCCCTCGTTACCTAACCGTATATACCAACGTATTTTCCCGGCCTCTGATATAATGTACTATTATTGACCAAATAGGTTTATTGATTATATTTTAATACCTTCCTTCCTTCCTAATAGTACATAGATAGATAAAAGGTTTATTTGATTGCTGCAAGTAAACACAAAACCAATAGATTTGTAAATAGAGGAATGAAAAACAAAATATCAACAAAATACTACAGAAAGAAAATGAAATTATAACAATATTACTGAATTTTCCTTTCGTGAGACATAATAACTATAAATATAATTAATATAATCAATTGAGATCTAGGCTCTCCGAAACATGTAGCCGAAACCGTTTAATTATATTTATAGTTATGACAATATTAAATAGAATCTATTTAAGTTTTAACGAGAAAATAAGCGTAATTTCATACTATTATATTCTATTTTAGGTATTATGCAATGAGATGATACCCGCTCGGCAATGAATACAGGTCAGGTGGTTTTTTTCGTAGAAAATAATGTAAACATGGAGATTTCTAATCATCATCATCATCATATCAGCCGAAAGACATCCACTGCTGAACATAGGCCTTCCCCAAAGATTGCCACAATGACCGGTCCTGCGCCACCCGCATCCAGCGGACTCCTGCGACCTTCACCAGGTCATCGGTCCACCTTGTGGGGGGCCTACCCACGCTACGCCTCTGTACGCAATAAAACACGAGATTTCTAATATTTTTTCACAATTATTATAGTGTAGGTAAAATCTATTTTGAAATCAGGGTGCTTAGCCAAGTTGCCAATCGCTAGCACTTAATCGTCAATCGTAAACGAAAGGCAGCTATCTGTCCTTGTCGCACTAATATGAAAGAGTGACAGAGAGGGAAAATCACGATACGCTACTAAGCGCTAGCGCTTGGCAACTTGGCTAAGCACCCAGGTTGTAATGGAATTTCCAAAAAAACTTTTAAATTGTCGTTAGGTCGGTTTGTATAGACAAAAATGTAGACCGTTTAAGAAAACCACCTAAAATGTATGGTAATACGAGTTTTTTAACCATGAGTTGCTATTTTTATATCTACGGAGTCATCTGACGATAAAGTTCCGTGTTTTTCGGTTCCACTTGTATTAACGGGTGATTACAAAAAAATGAGAATTGATTCAGAGGCGTAAAAAATATATCTTGTTTATTATTTTTAATGATTGGATGTCCTTAGGCTATTTACACGTAACGGCTATTTACGAAACCATTAATAGAATTTAAGATACGGTTCATGGTAAGATTTTCGTCAAATGTTAAACCCAATGTCTGGACAAGAGTGTTGGACGGCTTCTTTTTTTCTTTTGGGTACATATGTTTTGACCCATTTACACAACTGCACAAAAATTTTAAATTTCCAATTGTTTGAATACTATTTTAATACATTAATGCAAAAAAATCTCCCATACAACAAGATGGTTAAAAATATTTGAGGTTTTGGATTTCCACTCCTTGATGAAATTAACTATTTTTTTCTATAATTTCAAGTCATCCAGTAAGACTGTGAAGAAAAAAATATTTTTACAGATCAATGTATTCTGGTTTTCTTTTCCTCTTGCTACATTCTAAACCAATGTTTTTAAAACATTAACAAGCATGGGAGCCATGTAAAAACTTAATTTTTTTAGGGCAACTCGTGAGCTGGTGGAATCATAATGATTAAAATTACAATTCTGTTTGTTCAGTCTTTCCTTGGTCATTATGTTTGCTGATTTGCTGTTACCATTTCTGTAAGCTGTTGCCAGGGATGTAAGGATTCTATAAGGAGAGGATAAGCAAACACTTTCATTCATGAAATTTTCCTATTACTTAGGTTTCTTCTATGTTTAAGTTTGAAATTTAAATATGTCCAAGACATTTTCTACAGTTTATTCTTTCAACTCCATTTCGTCAAAAACGGAAATACTTAAAAAAATTAAGAAAGCTAATTTTAAGAACCTCTGAGATATCGCTACAAGTTCATGAACAAACTATGTCATTTATGTGACTAGTTTAATTTTGAGGTCTAGGGAATATGATTCTCATTTTTTTGTAATCACGCGTTATATTATAAATATTTATTTTAAATATTTGTCATCAGCATGTTTCCAGTATTTTCTATGAAAAAATCCACCTGACCCGTATTCATTGACCGCGAGTGTATTTCACTGATTATTATCTCACCTCTTATGGTCGAATATTTTGTTCCCATCGTTCAACACAGCCATGATATACGGGTTGTTGTGTTTGTTGTCATTGTCGAAGCTGTCGAAGATGACGGCCAACCCGTTCCAACGGTCTGATGAACCGAACACCTCGCCCGTGTAGTCACCACGAGCTGATGTGTACCAGAATGCCTGTAAAAGACAAAAATTATATAATTATTCTGACTATTAGAGACTTCCCCCTTTATTCATAAACGTCTGTTAACTTAACAAGCCGCTAATAATTGTTTGTCCCTTTCGGTCTTAACAATGTGTCCATAAGAGCAAAAGGGACAAACAATACTTAGCGGCTTGTTAAGTTAGCAGACGTTTATGAATAAGGGGGTTCATCTTTAGTTAATGTACTATATCTGTATTTATATTAATGAATATATTAATTTCATATTAAATCAAATTTATGTTTCGTTTTTAATTAATGCATGTTAGCTGTAAGATGTTATAAAACTATTATTTGAAAAAAAAGTCCCGCTGAGTTTCTTGCGGGATTCTTCTCAGGCAGTGGTGTAGGGTTAGAACCGGAAGTAGTTTTTTTTCTCTCATTCGCTATTTAGTTAAACGATTCAAAAGCGCTCGTTGCTGGGCCTAGTTGAATAAAGAATATTTTGACAAGAAATTTAACGTTTTTTTGTGAAACCTAAATCAAATTATAGTTTTACTAAATACAGGTTGTTTGGTCAGCGATGTCGGCGCTTTTAAGGGCTTAAACTACAATCAATTTCATCGATAAATTACCATGTATTTTTTTTTGTGCCAACCATAATTAAATGGCGGCATTTTTAATATTTCATACATACGAATACGGGACAATACGGGTGCATGAGGTATTTCTAGAATTATATGTTTGTTATCGGTCCTATCTTTGCTCGTCTCTCGTCTCGTCTTCGCTAATCTCGTTAGAGAGCTCATTAGATAACCAAATTAATTAAGCTAATCATTTGACGCAACTATTGCAACAACAAGGCCAAAAAAATATAAAAAAAGAAAAATAGTAACAAATTCGCCTTAATTTTTCAATTAATTTAAATTTGCATGAAAACTAGGTCGTTCAAATAGGTTTTTGGTTGTTATTTGTTAGTACAGGATGTTAGCTAAAAAATAACACCATAATTACAGTTATACCTTAAGTACTTTAGGAATTACAAGTGCTCGTATTATGTCCTGCCCATCTTGGCAAAATTGAACAATTGTGTTTGGGGGCATTTTAGAGCTGGTGTTAGACGTCCATGTTATAGAAAACATCAATTTGTTTTTTATAATTAAACAAATTGATGTTGGTGTTACTTTTTTACAATGCGGATAATCCCACAATGCCGTAACAGATGTGCTTACCATAGAAAAAATCAACTGCGAAAGACTCTGGTTGTCACGGGATTCGAACCCGCTTCCTCTGGATTGCCGGTCCAACGTGCTTCCAATTACACCAGACGACCTTCCGTCGATCACAGCGAATTTAGTCAATGGTATTGTGAAGCTAATCACTAGCGACATCTGTACTTAATGTTTCGAATGCACTACAACCTTAAGCCAGTCAAAGACGTGTGTCTACCACAACGATGTGTCGAGTTTGTGGACGATTGTGGTAGACGTGTCGAGGTTACGACATTGTGGGTCCATGTTATATATGGTCGCAGCACTTACCAGACCGTCAGCACCGATACGCCCTCTCCCGGTGACCTTGAACATGACGTCGACCTCCCACCAGTCGAAGTTAATGGGCTGCTTCGTCCAGATGGCGCCCTTTTGGCTCCGGAGTGACGGGGCTAGACGCACGCTCTCGCCTGACGCGATCGCATCTGAAAATCATCAAAATTGCTTCGTTTAATTTTGTCTTTTTCATTATAAATACCTATTGGATGTCACATCATCATCATGTCAGCCGAAAGACGTCCACTGCTAAACATAGGCCTCCCCCAAAGATTGCTGTACAGTCATGGGGGGTAGTTGCCATAATCACCACGCTTGGCATGCGGGTTGGCGATCGCAGTGTCTCCACCGCACTTTAGGGATACTGCTGCCCTTCCCCCGGTGGTCTTGGTCGTAGTTTTCAGACATACCCGGGTCAAGTGTATGATCAGTACACTTTAGTCCCTTAGTCGACTCCTACGACACCCACGGGAAGAGTTGGGGTGGTGACAAATGTATTCTTACTGCCGTCACCACACGGCATGGATTTGGATGTCATATACCAAAGAAAAAACGACCAAGATCACCAACGTCCGAGGTGGGAATCGAACCCACGTGCTCAGCTTTCGCGGCTGATGGCTGCACCGCTCGGCCACTCGGTCTTAGCAACCACCAGTAAATTTTCCCGGGTATATGCAATCGCTTACAAGGCTAGGCGCCTTTGACCATTCTCTAAGGGTCTCTCTCAACTTCACAGTTTTAGAATAGCTAGAGAGCTAGTGCTGCCATCTATTGAATTGATTTGTCTTCTTTTTGTACATTGTACTTGTAGGCTCATCCTATAGATAGTTAGTACCACGAGAGTTGAGCTCGCGCACAAAATAACATGTCATGTAAACACACGGGGAGTATGAAATTAGTGTTATTTTTTCATACTGGCAGCAAATTTTATTACAACTGTAAGATTGACCAAAAAATTCGTTCAAGGTATTTGTTTAAATGTTTTTACGCAAGTCACATTAAGTCATTCATTTGTTCACTTTTTTTACAATTAGTACTTTATTTAGATGCGTGTAGGTGGGAGGTAAATGCCCATGATCGCGACGCTGGGCAAGCGGATTGGCGATCACAGTAATGTGTCCAGTATGATGACGCTGCTGCCCATCATCAATCTTTTATCAAATAGTGGTCAGTGACACTTCAATCCCTCAGTCGACTCTTACGACACCCGAAGGAGGAGTTGGGGTGGTGACAAATGTATTATTACTGCCGTCACCACACGGCCATTAGAATGCATGCAAATATGATTTTATAAGGAAATAAAGTTCAACTTTCAAAGTATGTGGTTATAAACCCTGTTACTAACGACACTTCTGAAAGCAACATACCATTACAATGATTGTTCTAACCTAAAACAATTCCACTCAACAAGCTACTATGGGAATTCAATCAAATTTATATTACAACTCTTATTACAATGCAGTAAGGGATATATTTAGTTAATTATCTTTGTAACATGATAACTGTTTACAGCTGCTATCAATTTAATCATTATTTACAACCCGTTGCTAATCGCAACCATAAACGAATTAAAGGCTACTTCTGAAATGTTGATTTTATAGTTAAAATTTTGACTAAACATATAAGATTCTGACTGGTTATTATGATATATGCCAATTTCAAGACCTGGAGCCTGGAGTTTTTGGAGTTTCTGGAACGCTTGTAACTTGTAATACAAGTGGAAGTTTCTTTTTAACACTATTAATTAGATATTAAGGACTTCCACTTGTATTACAAGTTACAAGCTTTCGAGAAATAGGCAATAGGCCCCTGTCAATCATAAGAGGAACACCCGTCTGCGAGGCTACCCATTCAAGTTAATGTCTGAACTTATTAAAAATACTATCGAACCGGGTTACTCGTATATTTAAGTCGATGATTGCTCGACATGTTTCGACCCATTAAGACTACGCGTCAAGCAATCATCGACTTAAATATGTGAGTAACCCGGTTCGATAATATTTTAATTATGTTTGAGTCTCACGTTAAGGTGCGTGCAGACCAAAAGAGCATTCGCTGTTCTATTCCCCTACTCTACGAAATTCGATCGTTACACAAAACGTGATTGGTTGATTTTGTAGAGTGGGGGATAGAAAAGCGAATGCTATTTTGGTTTGAATGCACCTTTAGTTACCTATAATTCTAAAATGTCTGAAATGTCTAAAAACAACCCACGCAAACATTTTCTCAGCAACAAAGTGGTCAAAACATGGAATAAACTACCAGTAGATGTGGTTTCGGCTTAGAACATCAACCAGTTTAAGAACCGATTAGACAAATACCTAACTGGAAAAAAGATTAATTAAATGAAGAAACTTGGATACAGGCAACTATCAGTTGTATCAACTGCCTGCCTGATTTACAAATATAATAATAAATAAAGGAAATAATAATAAAAGTACTCACTAACTTAACCTAGTTTAGTACTTCCTTTGGTATATCACTACATAGTATAAAATAAAGTCACTTTTTCTGTCTCTATGTCCCTTTGTACACTTAAATCTTTAAAACTACGCAACGGATTTTGATGAGTTTTTTTTTTAATAGGTAGAGTAATTCAAGAGAAAGGTTTTTATGTAGGTATAGTACCCGTGCGAGGCCGGGGCGGGTCTACTTATATTAATCTTTGTGTTTGGTCTTAAGTAATCCTTTTAAATTTTTCTCTCTCCTATTTAAGAGCTTTGATCATGTCGGTGTAGCTCAAAGCACGCTCGCCACTTTCCTCGATCCCAAGCCATCTTTTTCAGGTTTTGATACGACGTGACTTTCACGTTCTCCTTGATTTGTTCAATGTAATTTCTCCTTGGTCTTCCTCTTCCACGCATTCCTTCAATCTTTCCCTCCACTATGCATTTTATGAGGTTGTCATTTCGTATCAGATGGCCCAACATCCTTCCTCTTCTGTTCTTTATAATGTAATGTCTATCAAGCGCCCCCTCTCTTTCATCCTGTCTAAGGGTGAAGACACAATTATCAGCATGCATACGCATTTTGTCTATAGAAAATGTCAGTTTAGTATGGGACTGCGTCCGCTTTCCGCACGCGTACGCATGCTTACACGTTTCATACTAAACAGCCAATTTTATTAGACAAAATGCGTACGCATGCTGATAAATGTGTCTTTACCCTTACACTTCCTTGTTTGTCACTCTCTGTCCAATTTAAATTTACATTTTTACTGGATCTTAAAACAATAAATGCCATGATTGGCAGAAAGTCCGCAGTACACATTGGTAAAATGTGGGCCAATCTAACGGGCACAGAAACGGAAAATCAGAAATGGTTCATTTGCGTCATACCATATTTTTTAAATGTGACATCGGTCACATTATTCTTGTTGAAATTACAAATATACTATTTCGCAGGAATGCAGTATTTAGTACTCAACAACTGTAGTTTTAATTAGAATATCAGTGACACAAGCAATTGATTTGTGATGACAAATCAATATGTTGATATGACCTACTAATATCGGCACTTTACTTACAATTTCTAGTCCTTTTGTTCAAGCAATAAGGTTTAAAATATGTGCTTTTTAACCGACTTCGAAAAAGGAGGAGGTTCTCAATAAGATTTTTTTTTTGTTGTTGTATGTATGTTACCCGATATCTCTGAGAATTGTGAACCAATTTTAAATTTTTGACTATAGTTTGGAGGTTTTACAGTACATGTATAAAGTTTTTATA
Organism: Thaumatotibia leucotreta; assembly: GCA_025490895.1. Taxonomy (NCBI): domain Eukaryota; kingdom Metazoa; phylum Arthropoda; class Insecta; order Lepidoptera; family Tortricidae; genus Thaumatotibia; species Thaumatotibia leucotreta. The sequence goes on along the minus strand of JALPQI010012573.1, from coordinate 15,559 downwards.
GCAAGGTTTTTCACATCTGCTGGCAAACGCCTACAACATTACAATGTTTTGAGTTCCATCAAGGAGAAAATCAATTAGTGATGGTTAGACTGATGTTTAACTCAACATGTATAATTAAAACTGTGCAACTCTTGAGCTTTAGGCTTAAATTGAAATATCAGATGTCATATACCAAAGAAGTTTAGAGGGTGGGATTTGAACCCAACAACCATTTGAATGGCCAAGTGGTTTAGGCATCAACCTCGGTCAATATTGTTTTCTGCATAAAGATTCAAAGATTTTTATTTGTTCAACATAGGTAAGGAAGGTGAAATGTACAGGGAGATATTATAACTATGGTCAAATTATAATAGTTGTACAGAAAACAACCAATTTCGATTTCATGTCAATGCAGAAAGCAAGCAAACTCAATATTTTGAAGTTAACATTTTGCCCGTATTTGATTGTTACAATCGGATATTGAACTCAAAACAGTTTATAATTTGAATTCAAAATCTATTGTACTGATTCTTAGCAATCACAGATGACAGGCAAAGTCAGATTGTGCAAAACTATGGTGTGTGCTTAAAATGAAATTAAATGTGCAAGTTTATGTTAAAACATAAAGTGTGCAGTGACTACAAACATGTTCATAATTTTGTTTTAATGGATTTTGGAGGAAATATATGTCTGAGGTTACCATGGATCATAGTCAAGTTTTGGATAAGTTTTCCCCAATATTACTAGCAAGTTTTAATTCATCTACATGATCAAATCTCACATATTAGTATTTTCGTGTCTGTCTTGCATCTAATAAGAAAACACGAAATTGTAATTATACTGTCAGTTTTTAAGTGAAAGTACAAAAACGTATAAGCTAACATAACGTTAACTGTTGATATTACTACGTTAGGTAGTTTGGTACGCATATTAAATCGGTTACATTTCAGCAATTTAGCCTCATTTTCATACACGAAGCGGGTAATTTCACACCCTACCTAGCTTTGTCGAGTTGGAAGCAAAAAACACGATTTTTGACAAAACACCATCTCTGTCGCCCTTAGCGCGTCACGTATATAACCATCCCTGTCTACAATGACAGATATTACTGACGTGTCTAGCTGATCTGATAACAAGCGTAACAATAAACGAAAAATGTTTATTTTAAACGGTTTTGTGACATAAAATATTCAAGTATATTATATAAATATGTTGGAACTACAAGTTATATTAACTTCAAAAGCTAATTATCGTCTATCGATGGTAAAATAGTGAGAAAAGTTGGAATACTTACTTCCTCCATACTCCCAGAAGGGAACAGACCCATCTTTTTGGGCTAAATAAGGTGGTTTGAATGAGTATTTGTACTCAAACCGTCTATGCACCGTCTGGCTGTTGGCACGCACTGTGAAGCATAGTAATAACGCACAGAATAGTAGTTTTATTGAGAACATTTTCGACGACCGACTCCGTTCGTGTCACGTCAAATCAAAACTGAACCGAGTGAAGTTTGTCCTGACATTGTCAAGAGAACGTGGAGGTTCTGTGTTGGCAGCCAACAAAAAAAGAAGGCTTGTTCAAACTTAGCGGCTTACACTATTACCTACATAGACATATAAAATTGATAGACCGAGTCTATTTTATCTGTGGGTGACGCCGGCAATGCCTGTCAACGATCTTTGTGGTTTGCGGGTAGACTGTCGATCGCGAGCGGTCATATAAAAATTAAATATTTTGTTATTTAAAGATAAATCGAAAAATTTCTTTAAAATCTCTAAATTTATTGTCTAAATTCAGTTTCGTTTACTTTTTTATAGTAGTGGTGGTGTTGGTAAGTAGTTTTAGTTTCTGGTAATTGGTATTTTTTAAATTTTGTTCGGACTATTTTGTGCAAGAGGGCGGCCATGTTGGCGTCCTCATGAACAGGGGGGAAGAAGCCGATTTGCAGGACCCTGGAGATGGAATCTCCAGTCATTGTCCTTTAAATGTTAATTTGGAAGATCATGAACATTTTGAGAGAACATTGACTGGAGATTTCACCATCGCAATGGGTAGGAAAAAACGCAGAAATAGAAAAAATAAAGAATTAGAAAATAATGAGAGATCTCGTTCACGTTCGAGGTCTTCGAGATCTGAGAGCTCTCAAAAGTCAGACTTTGAACATGGGGGCAATTTACGTGACACAGAGCCAGATACACAGATCCCTCTGGGCCAACATCCGCCCAGCCAAATTGCCCAGCCCTCATATATTAATACTCCTCCGGCACATTTAGTGACTGATTGCCCTGATGTTTCACAAACCCAGTCCCCAACTACCCCCTTCACTCCAATTGGGAGGGATAGGTACACAAATACGGACCGCGGTCCTTTTGTAGTCCATGTTCAAAAAATTGAAATTACCCCGGATTCCGGAACAACTCTACACCCTGTTTCGTTTGGCCTTTTCCTCCAAAAGAGGAAACGAGAATTTCCTAATGTTTTAGAAGGATCAGTTAAGAGGATAGGACGCAATCGAGCGGCATTGTCTTTCCATTCAGCGGACGACGCGAACATTTTCCTTGACTCACCGACGCTTCAACAAAATAAATACAAAGCCTTTGTTCCTACGTTTAATGTCACAAAAATGGGCCTAGTGGCGTGCCGGCTGACTGGACGCCTGAAGAAGTTTTGCAGCAGATCCAGATACCCAGTAACTCGGGAGGGGTTCGTCCTATTAAAATAAGACGTCTAAATTTCAAGAAAACGAAACTTGATGGTTCGTACACCTGGCTTCCTTCAGAAACGGTTGTTATTACATTTGATGGCCAGGTTCTACCAAAAAGAATTTTTCTCTGTTTTAATTCTTTGCCAGTTGAGCAATACCAGTACCCGACGGTTCAATGTCTGAAATGCTGCCGATTTGGACATACAAAGGATAAATGTCGCTCTCTTCCGCGCTGCTATAAATGTGGTGGGGCGCACACGGGCGAGTCGTGTAATTCTGATCCAGAATCTACTCGTTTCTGCTGTAACTGTCCTCAGGAACTCGCGTCAGGTCACTTTGCTACTACTAAGACATGCGCAGAATTTATTAGACAAACTAAAATTAAAAAAAGCATGACCGATGAGAACGTTTCCTATATTGAGGCATCTAAGCTCCATCCTAAAACTAATCAAAGATCTTTTTCTTCCGTTGTAGCATCCCCTCTTGCTTCTCCTCAAGTTTCGTCTTATAAAAAAACGATATTTCGCCAACCCCGGGCGCCTCCTCATCTGGACAAAGGTTACGACAGAAGGGCTCATGGCGCTATAACCAGGGATCCTGTTATAGAGTCTAGGCCGGTTTTTCCCGACGAGAGACCATCTAATAATAACTTTGTTACTGAGATTATAAATCTGTTATCCTCTGTAGTTAAGATATTTTCCCCCTCCAGCCCTTGGGCTGACCCTTCTCTGCTGTCCCACGCTGCTCCTTTGATTTCCTCATTCCTCCCTTCTCACTATGGACCAAGTAGTTCTCCAGTGGAACTGTCATAGTATCACGAATAAAAAACATGACTTACTTTTCCTAATTAATAAATTCAACCCTAACTTTTTAGCAATTTCTGAAATTTGGCTTAAGGTTAGTTCAAACTTTAATCTTCCTAGTTATTGCTCTCTGATGGACAAGCGCGCGGATGGTCGTGCTGGCTGTGCCTTGTTCATTAGGGATCATATTCCTTTCTCTCCCATTCATATCCCTCATAATAATGAAATATTCCAAATCGTTGGCGCCCGCGCTGAGGGCATTTCTTATTTATCTGTTTATTTTCCTAGCCCCTCGTTTGAAATCCTTAATCAATTCCAAAATATAGTTGAAAAGATTCCGCATCCTGTTGTTATTCTTGGGGACCTTAATGTACATCATACCTTATGGGGGTGTGATAAAAATGATGCACTTGGTGATCAACTCTTGAAGGTTCTGGACAAATGCAACCTTTGCTTATTAAACTCGGGGGCTCCAACCCTTCGTACTCTTCCAAATCAATGTGCCAGCGCAGTTGATATATCCCTATGTTCGCCTTCTCTGGCCTCTCGGGTTACTTGGGAGGTCTTAGATAGTACCTTTGGTAGCGATCATTTCCCTATTGCTCTTAATTTTCCTTTCTTTTCTCCTAAACGGCCTTCAGTTTCCAGGCCTCTATTAGTATATAATATCAATGGGGCAGACTGGGAATGTTATAGGGGATACTTGGAGGACGAGGTCAAACGTCTTCCTCATGTTTCTTCTAACTCTATCCAATTTTGCTCTGATGCTCTTCTCCAGGCTGTCAAGGCTTCTGCAGATAAGGTTTTCCCTCTAAAAAATACTGCTTTGAACAAGCATCCTTCTCCCCCATGGTGGGACAAAGAATGTACAGAAGCTGTTAAAGCTAGGAAAAAGGCTGAACTTGCTTATGCTGCCAGTATGTCGCCAGGTAATTTTGATTTTTTTACTAAAACCATGGCAGAAACAAAAACTCTGTTGTATAATAAAAAGTGTGATGGCTGGAAATCTTTTTGCTCTGCTTTGAGTCCTTCTACTCCTAGTACTGTAGTTTGGAATAATATTCGAAGATATAGGAGATCCTATAACCCCAAGAGCTGCCCCTATCCCTCTTCCTTATTATGGGCTGAATCCTTTCTGGACAAGATTGCTCCGTCGTACGTTCCCGGTGTCCTTGATTCTTCCATAGGACTCTTAAATAGTAGTTCAACGGATCCCTTAGACTAAATTTTTACGTTTCTGGAGCTCAATAACGTCTTAAATTCGGTTAAAGACTCTGCCCCGGGTCCCGATGGAATTCCGTATTCTTTTATAGCCAAAGCTGGCAATTCTTTTCAAAAATATTTTCTCAATTTAATTAATCACATTTTACTTTCCGGCTATCCGCCCTCTACCTGGAAATCTCAACTGATCTTACCCATCCTAAAATCAGGAAAAGATCCTAATGACCCTGTTTCTTATCGTCCGATTGCTCTATCTTCTGTTTTAACTAAGATTTTAGAACATTTAATTAAAAACAGGCTGGAATGGTATCTTGAGAGCCAGGACCTGCTGGGTAATTCCCAATTTGGGTTTAGAAAGGGCAAAAGTACAATGGATAGTTTGGGAATTTTTACTTCGGATGTAAGGTTAGCTTTTTGTAATCGTGCCTCGGTGGTAGCAGTCTTTCTGGACGTAGAATCTGCCTATGATAATGTCCAGCTCCCTCTTCTCAGGGAAAAGTTCCACAAGCTGAGAATCCCGGTGAAGTTGGCCTGCCTTGTGGGTAATCTGCTTTCGGAAAGACAAGTTACTTTCCAGGGAAAGGACCCTCTCATTTGTCCATCCAGGTTAGTCTGGCGGGGCCTTCCGCAGGGCTCAGTTTTGAGCCCTCTATTATACAATGTTTACACCTGTGACTTGGATAAGGCTGTTGCTGGCTCTCAAGTCCTTCAATATGCTGATGATCTTTTAATTTATTCCTCGAGTGTAAATATAGAAACTGCTACTGAAACTGTTAATGATTCCCTCAATTCTTTAAATTCTTGGCTCACTGGTCACGGTCTGTCTCTTTCTCCTTCCAAAAGCTGTGCCGTAGTTTATTCCGGCAAAAAAACACTTCCAAACATAAATATAATGATTAATGGATTAGCTATCCCTGTCCGTTCATCCTATAAGTTTTTGGGAGTTATTCTGGATTCTAAACTGACAGGTTCCATGCATTTCGAATACCTGATTAAAAAATGTGAAAAAGGACTTAATACTCTTAGATGCTTGTCGGGAGTGTGGTGGGGAGCTCACCCCTCCTCTCTTCGATTAATTTATAATGCCACCATCCGCAGTATACTAGATTACGGTTCTTATCTGTTGGTTCCTGGGAACAAAGAGGGATTACATAAGCTAGACTTGATCCAGTATAAGGCTTTGAGAATTATCTTGGGTGCCATGAAATCTTCTCCAACCAACGCCTTACAAGTGGAATGCGCTGATCCTCCCCTTAATCTCCGCCGGCAATTTTTAGCGGACAGCTATTTATTTAGAGCTCTTCAGTACTCTTTCCACCCTATAATCCATAGGTTAGTTGATCTTAAAGCAACTATAAGACCAGACTTTAAAGACTCGCCTTGCCTTGTAAAGAGTTTGATAAAATTCCAGTCTATTAAAGATCCGGTTTTTCATTCGCCCCGTATTCCTCTTTATGAGTTCGAATATCATACAATAATATATGAGCCCCGTGTTATTTTAAACTTTGATATCTGCCGCAATGATCCTCAAGCCGATGAGTATCTGCGTCAAATTCTTTCTCGGGAGTGGCATGATTGGAACACGGTTTACTGTGATGCATCTAAGTTAAGCCCGTCTGGATGTGTGGGTGTAGGAGTTTTTCATTCCCAGTATAATATTGTTAAAAAAATTAAATGCCCCCCTGAAACATCAGTATTCACCGGTGAGTGTATTGGGATTCTGGAGAGTGTAAAATATATTTTGCTTTTTAAGTTAAATAAAACTATAATATTTTCTGATTCTCGTAGTTGCCTTCAATCTCTGCTGTCTAATCCGTTTTCGGTAAGAATACATAACCCTATCGTCTATCAAATTAAGGATATTCTCTTAACTTGCAAAAAGCAAGGTTATGAGGTTGCGTTGGTGTGGATTCCGGGTCATTCAGGGGTGACGGGTAATGAACGGGTCGATCAGGTTGCAAAGGAAGCAGTTGTGTGTGGGGACAAAGTCTCCTTTAAAAATTATGTCCACGACCTGGTTCCTTTAGCTTCTAGATTACTTACCCAAGCCTGGTCTCATTCCTGGTCTGCCTCCAGTAAAAAGCGAGGAAAACTATACGTGAGTGTGCAGCCTAATGTTTCAAGAAAACCGTGGTTTACTAAGATATTTATTCCTAAACAATTCTGCTCCACTATTATCAGGATGAGACTAGGCTGTTGCTGTATTCCCGTTCACTTGAAAAAAATACACATCCGAGACTCTTCTATCTGCGAATGCGGATTAGACGAGGGTGATTTAAACCACATATTTCTTGCTTGTCCCTTGTACAACCATAACATTTTGTATAATGAATTGATCAGGCTGAAGGTCCCTTTCCCTACTCACATATTAGAACTTATACAAATTACAAACAAAGATATTCTTGTAGCTTTGGGTTCTTTTTGTCACCTTAACAAATTAAAAATTTAATCTGTAGTAATTTTGTAATTTTGGTATTGGGTACTAATTGGTACTAACAAATAATTGAATTTTATAACTTTTTTATTTCTTTCTATCCAGGTTTGAATTATATATGGAATGGTGGTAGTAACTGGGAGCGTTACTGAATTTTTTTTTATTTCACTCGTTGATTATTTTCGCCCGTAAATTTTTTTTTATTCGTAATAAATCGACATGACACTGGCTATTCTTGTGTAGAGCCATATAAAAAAAAAAAAACGATCTTTGTTTGGGTATACTAGTGCACCTAAACCGCAAATAGTAAAAGTGATTAAAATAAAGCTTTTCATGTATATTTCTGTTCGATAAGTGCACGGAATGTGATAAAAGTGATGACTTGTGTGGTTCCAGGGTCCCGTTTTATAAAGTTACAAGTTACAGGTTACAAGTGTACAGGTTACAGGAACCTGTAATGCACTATGAACTATTACAGGTGTTTTATAAATACACACAAAAATTTACAATTGTAATGAACCATGGTAAATCTTGATTACAAGTAACATCTACAGGCGTGACGGGCATCACTATTTAAAAATAAAAACTGACATAAATAATCGTATCCACAGATTGTGTATGTTTATTTTGATGGAAAATTAGCCCTACTACCGCGAAATTCAAAATTCGTACATTTCGAAGAATTTTCGCCGTAACTCCAACGAAGGCTTCATTAAAGTGAGAGAGACAAATCCTCGAAATTTGCGAAAATCGCAATGGGTCCGCAGAACAAAACGATGAGAGAGATGTTCTAAATTTGTGTGGAGTTCATTCGCTCTTTGAAGTCGTACGGTGTCCGACTCCGTCCAAATTTATTAGGAGCTGAAACAGTCTCGGTCAACGCTATCGGGGTACAGTCAAGGGAATAAATATAATAATATATACAACTTTAGACATTATGCTCCAGACATAAGTAAAAAAGTGTAGTCATAGTCAGCGGCCCTACCACAAACTCGAAAATCCGCAAATTTCGATTATTTTTCTCTTTCACTCTAATATCGCCCTTGTTAGAAGTGACAAAGACAAATCGTCGTTTGCGGTTTTCGGAGTCCGTGGTAGTTGGCCAAAACTATGAAGAATCTCTCAAAAAGCGAATAATTTCAACAGTATTACGAGCAAACGTCTGTAGCACACGAAATAACTGGGAAAATTGCACTTGTAGTTGCGGTTACAGGCCTCAAGACGTACGTCAGTTTTTGTTACAAGTCTACCACACTTACACTTGTTATTTACAATATTTTTATAAAACACTTGTTCGATTACGAGTTTAAAACTATTAAACTCCTGTATTTTTGTCTATGGCTGAGCTACAGGCACTTGTACAAACAGCAACACTCCTAACGGACCATTAAAGACAGAGCAGAGAGAAAATGAAAGAGATAAATATAGTTATATTATGTCAACTTCAAATTAAATAAAACACGGGAATGTTGATCGTTCGCACTGTTCGCAACTTGGTCAAATAATACAAATCGGGGGCGCTACCGCGAAACACGTAATTCGTTAATTTCGAGGCTCATCTGTCAAAACGCTACTAGGAAACTCTTTCGTTCTTGATTGCGGCCACGAAGTACGTGAATGTAACGAAGTCGGTCCGTAAACGCTACCACGAAAGGCAATATGCGGAGTTTTTGACAGTACTTACTACGCAAAGAAACGTCAAATATGCCGGCAACTATTGAGCTAACGTCCTTCTTTCGATAATCTCAATGTTGCCGAAACACGCCACTTTTTCATTTTCTTACGACTTTTGTAACAGTAAATAAGTCTTTAATTTTAGTGATTTGTTATGATTTCGAGCTTAGAAAAAAAGAGTAAACATATTGCTTTGCACGTGTTTTAGAAACTTCATTGAAAACTATGTTTCGAAGCGTGATTCACGGTTTTTGTAATTCATCACATGGTAATTATTCGATCATTATGATAATGACATTTATGACATGATATCGTCGCTGTGTCGTTGTCGTATGTGCGTATTGTGCGTTGCCTTCGTTGTTTTCGCGTTGTTTTGGAGGTATTTTCTGTTGTATTTGTAGGTGTTTTGAATACTAACAACAAGACGGAATTCGCAGCGTAAGTAGTAAAAGTGTTTTAATGAAATACGTCTTATGTTTAGGAGATAGATAGGTATAGGTACCTAACGAACGGTTTACAATCGCGATTTTTTGTTTTAGTAAAAATGGCTGCAAGAATGTTCATCCTACAAGAAACGTTGGATGAAGAAAGAAGGGAACAGGCTGCTTGGAGACGGTGTACCCGGGGGACCGAATTATTCATTTGCCTGACGCAGAGTTCATCAACACCTTTCGGGTCACCCGGGAGGTGTTTGAAACTCTGTGCGCCGATGTGGTGCCCTTTCTGCCGCCCCAACGGAATAGCCGTGGAATAACTCTGTGGATAAGGTAAAACATTTCTGAATGTGTATTTTTATGGCCAAAAAACTAGCCTAAGTATACTGAACATTGGTGCTGTAATGAGAATGAGACTTAATACCTAACATTTAAAGGTCTATAGGTTTAGAAGGTTCACATAAGTATGTGATATGCTGATTACTGGATATCAAATACATTCAGCTTAGCTCTAGTGGAAAGGCACCCTCATGATCTGAAATTGGTAATCATAATATTCATAATATCTACACAATCCTTATATGTTCTTTACCATTATCACTTAGCCATAGATGGGCACATAGGTATTATTGACAAAACAACAATTATTTTTATTAGGTGTAGTGATCATAAAATGAATAGTGATATAATTTATTTAATGTTAACATATTTTTTCAGATTTTAATATCATTAAAATTTTATGGCAGGGGTGATTACCAGGGTGGAGTGGGGCGGGACCAATGGGTGCCGATGTCCCAACAAGCGGTATCAGAGTGGCTAAAAGATGTTACTTTTGCCTTAAACGACCCAACTCTGACACATAGGCATATCCAATTCCCCCAAACACAGGCAGCATGGGGTTCCATTAAAGCAGGGTAAGCATTAACTTCTTATTTAACAAAAAAAAATCAATTTAAATTAATAAAAATATGTTTTAAGTATGCGAGTTGTAAGCAGATAATTAATAAGAAGCAGTGGGGATTTCTCTTGCATTGGAATAAATAGAGATCAGTGGAGTCAATATTACAACAAAAAACTAAATTAACTAAACATTACAATAAACAAATACTATAAATAGAATAAATTTGAATGTTACATGGTTACACTCTAAAATAAAACAACTGAGACATAACTTAATACGGGCAAGAAACTTCTTTTAAACCACATAGTCTTGAATTTAACTTGTCAGTGGGGATACTTGTGAAGAGCTAATATTCAAAAGTATGAGGTGGTTTTAGTGACAATGGTGATTGCTTTACCTTAGAGTATGGTCAAAGGCGCCTAGCCTTGTGAGGGATTGCATATACCCGAGAAAATTGACTGGTGGTTGCTAATGCTAAGACCGAATGGCCAAGCGGCATCAGATCTTGGTCTATTTTTCTTTGGTATATGATATCCAATATCTATAATTTATACAGTATTAGGTAGGTAGGTATAACTGGGAAAAAAATAAAAACGCCAATCAAAATATTTACTAATAAAATAAATAATTTGATTTGAATGTCACAAAACTCCAGTAAATAAGAAATTGTTTTCAAATGTTATAAGTTTACACATATACACAATTGCGTTACGAACAGTTTCATACAAGAATCTTATTTTGCAGATTTTTCAATAAATTTGGAATCCCGGGAGTGTGTGGCGCAATAGACTGCACCCACGTGGCTCACCACAAACCACATGATTTTGAGGAAAGGTTTTTCAACCGTAAACATTTTCACTCGTTGAACGTACAGATGGTAAATAATATTATTTTATTACCTAGAATACCATATATAACTTCCAATCGACATCAGAAAGGCACAGACTAAGTTCACCTTCAAGCGCATGTTACGCAAGAATTTATCTGACAAATTGTGTGATTGATTATCTGCATGGTATTACTTTGTTGGTAGCAGAGATCATACGATTTCCAGCATTTTTGGTGGAATGTGGTATATTATAAAAAGTATTGGTGTAAGTGTATAGTATTGGATATATCCTCAAGTACCTATATATTTTCTTTTTATTCGAATGCAAAAGCCTGCGTACATACAAACCTTTATTTTAGCCCAATGGTTGACTGGTAGAGAATGCCTTAAGTCGTTAAGTCCGCCATTAGTACTTTTTTATTGTGCAATGATGTTTAAATAAATAAATATAGGGTGGGCTAGTGATCAATTCACTTTTGTCTCGATCTCCTTTGTTAAAATGCATTTATCATTTGCCCACCTTAAACACATGTATTCTTAATGTATATACAAAACTTTCGAGTACCAAGTGTGGCCTGCAAATACATAATTATTCATCATCATCATCATCATCATCATCATCAGCCTATGTTAGTCCACTGCTAGACGAAGGCCTCTCCTATTAAACTATGAGTATAGACGCATTAGGAGGTAAATGTCCATAATCGCCACGCTGGGCAAGCGGATTGGCGATCGCAGTACCTAATGGGATCGCAGTATGATGACCCTGCTACCCATCATCAATCTTGTAGAATGGTCAGTGACCCTTCAATCCATTAGTCGGCTCTTACGACACCCACAAGAGGAGTTGGGGTGGTGACAAATGTATTCTTACTGCCGTCACACGGCAACATCATCATTATTACTTAATTCTAATTGGGTACAAAAAAACTGTATCTATTATCTATAGCTATTTCATTATTAATTTGAATATGGTTTGAAAAATAGTCAAAGGTAATAACTATAATTTGAAATTCGGTTCCAGATTTGCGACGACCAAAATCAAATATTAAACGTTGACGCATCGTATGGCGGTGTTTATATGGTCCAACAGCGTCATACGCGACCATTTAGCTGAGCTGAGTGGTACTGGCGAGACGGCATACCTTTTAGGTATCGTATGCTCAAATAATTATTATAGGATAAGAACTAATATTTATACATGTAAATACATTTCATGACAATACGAGTGTAGTTAAAATAAGAACGAAACTACATCGATTAGAGCTTATTGCGGACCCTTAACACTGTGGGACAGTACGCCTATAGTCGTTCGCGATTTAGGCTTAACGATGGTTAGTTGAAAATAGTATCCATCAATTTATTAAGAAGTAAATAAACAAATGTCATCTTAATCTATGCAAATATTGCACTGAGAAGTTTGTTTTCCTGCTACGTACGCACGTTCATGTCGCTCCTATTTTTTACGCCACGCGGTTTAGGATTTTGAAGATACACTTTTTAAACCCTCTTAAGTAATATGATGTTACAAATTTTAGGTGACTCCGGGTATCCCCTGCTGGGAGTACCTGATGACCCCAGTTGACGGCGCGGCAGAAGATTCACCGGAAGGCCGTTATAATGAAATTCAAAAGAGAGCGCGGTCTACTATTGAGCGGACGTTCGGTATATTGAAAGGTAACATATATTTGGATTTATGGCACTGGTCTCACCGCGAGCTACTAAGCTATGAACTATGAGCTATAAACATGAACAAAAGATATGCACTCCCGTGTAAATAAAAGAGACACGGGAGTGCGTATCTTTTGTTCATATTTATAGCCGATAGTTCATAGCTGAGTAGCTCGCGGTGAGACCAGTGCCTAAAGTATAAGGGGATACAGGTACAGGTCAATTTTTTTTATTTAATATTCGCGTTATTTTATAGATAATCTGCCTCCTGCTGGAGGCTCCGGGTTCGAATCCCAGCGAGGGTATTATTTGTCTATTTATTTATCACAAATATTTGTTTCTTGGTCGTTGCTGCTTATGCATTTAAGTATTTATATGTAGGTATCTATCTATTGCGCCGTGTGGTGACGGCAGTAAGAATACGTTTGTCACCACCCCAACTCCTCCTGCGGGTGTCGTAAGAGTCGACTAAGGGATTGAAGTGTCACTGACCATTCTACAAGATTGATGATGGGCAGCAGCGTCATCCTAGTGGACACATTACTGCGATCGCCAATCCGCTTGCCCAGCGTGGCGATTATGGCTATTTACCTCCTAATGCGTCTATACGCATAGTTAATAGGAGAGGCCTACGTCCAGCAGTGGACTAACATAGGCTGATGATGATGATGATCTATCTATTATATATTTCGTCGTTTGGTACCCACATCACAAGCCTTCATTGAACCTATCGTGGGATTAGGTCGATTTGTGTAAGATGTCCCAAGATATTTATTTAATTTAGGTCTCAGTCACTGTCAACGTGTCAACCAGTATTATCTCTACGTGTTCAGCACTAAATTTTGTACGCAATGTTTTTTTTAACTGTCCAGTATGGGAAAGTCGGAAACTATAGAAGATACAGGGAAACTATCTAAGAAAACATTAGGTATTTTTTGGGGAAGACATTTTTGGTGTATTCAAAATTTTGGTCAAGTACGAGTAAATCCTAAAATAGTAGATTACATGCCAAGGCTGTTTAACACGTTCGCCTCCGGTACTGTTTTACTAAGTGCTTATGCTTATACTATGCCGATCGGAATTATCTTATAGAAATCCTATGCCAGTAACACGCATGTGTGACCGAAAAGATTATACATTATACTCCTATGCCGGCGATACAGCATTGTGTCAAAAACGTTCGTATTTGTATGCCACTGGCATGGGAGTGAGAACTTGATTAATGCTAGTGGCATAAGAACATATACGTATTACTTTGATCACGTATGTGTGTCACTGGCATAGGAGTACAGTTTTTTTGGTCACATATGCGTGTCACCGGCGTCGAACGTGTTAAGTGGGAAATGTCTCGGATGACGTGTAATTGTAGACAAACATGTGATCTGAGGCTTTTCCATTTAATGACCGAAGTGTGTATATTATTTTTCTGCTCAACGGAGCCGGCAGGCGGCAACTTACTTTAGCGCAGCGGCCGGCAAAGTCCTGTTTTATTGAACATTGTGAAAACACAAATCAAATTATTTATTAACTAAATATTTTGATTTGTACTTTTAATTTTTCTCCAGTAGTCACACTACTTAATACTATATAAATTATAAATATTAGATGTCATATACCAAAGAAAATCGACCAAGATCACCTATGTCCGAGGTGGGGATCGAACCCACGTACTCAGCTTTCGCGGCTGATGCCTGTACCCCTCGGCCACTCGGTCTTAGCAACCACCGGTCAAATTTCTCGGGTATATGCAATACCTTACAAGGCTAGGCGCCTTTGACCATTCTCTAAGGGCAAGCACTAACTACATGCCTGCACCTCCTATTTAGAATACTTTACAGTTTTCTAGAATAGCTAGAGAGAGATGGTGCTGCCATCTATTGAACATTGTGAAAACACAAATCAAATTATTTATTAACTAAATATTTTGATTTGTACTTTTAATTTTTCTCCAGTAGTCACACTACTTAATACTATATAAATTATAAATATTAGATGTCATATACCAAAGAAAATCGACCAAGATCACCTATGTCCGAGGTGGGGATCGAACCCACGTACTCAGCTTTCGCGGCTGATGCCTGTACCCCTCGGCCACTCGGTCTTAGCAACCACCGGTCAAATTTCTCGGGTATATGCAATACCTTACAAGGCTAGGCGCCTTTGACCATTCTCTAAGGGCAAGCACTAACTACATGCCTGCACCTCCTATTTAGAATACTTTACAGTTTTCTAGAATAGCTAGAGAGAGATGGTGCTGCCATCTATTGAACATTGTGAAAACACAAATCAAATTATTTATTAACTATTAATTATTAATTATTTAAAAATTATTTGGGTTCGATCCCCACCTCGGACATAGGTGATCTTGGTCGATTTTCTTTGGTATATGACATCTAATATTTATAATTTATATATTATTAAGTAGTGTGACTACTGGAGAAAAATTAAAAGTACAAATCAAAATATTTAGTTAATAAATAATTTGATTTGTGTTTTCACAATGTTCAATAGATGGCAGCACCATCTCTCTCTTTACAGTTTTCTAGAATAGCTCTAGAAAACTGTAAAGTATTCTAAATAGGAGGTGCAGGCATGTAGTTAGTGCTTGCCCTTAGAGAATGGTCAAAGGCGCCTAGCCTTGTAAGGTATTGCATATACCCGAGAAATTTGACCGGTGGTTGCTAAGACCGAGTGGCCGAGGGGTACAGGCATCAGCCGCGAAAGCTGAGTACGTGGGTTCGATCCCCACCTCGGACATAGGTGATCTTGGTCGATTTTCTTTGGTATATGACATCTAATATTTATAATCCTGTTTTATTGTTTATTGTTTATATTTGCATTCATGAACAAAACATAAGTTTAAGTTACATGAACCCTGAAGGGTGTCGCAATTTACATTAATTATTACT
>JALPQI010012572.1:0-34084 GCA_025490895.1 Thaumatotibia leucotreta | reverse complement strand
GAGACCCCCATATTTTGCGCAATACACATAGAGCAACAGAGACATACATAGCAATTAGATCTTAGTGTAAGCAAGACATTATCTGCATATTCTTTCTAATCTTAATATTTCTAACAATCCCGCTACTCCTGGTACATCGCTTACCGAGTTTTGGGATTAGATATTGTCAATTTCAAGGGCTGACCTCTGATTGCATACATTTACTACGGTCATTTGGGTCTCCCTTATACTGGACCGACTACGACGCCCGTGGTATCATCGGAATGACGCCATTTACCTTTAGTTCGGTAGCGTCGGAAAACAAAGTCTTCAATACGACTAACATGTACCTACTCATTTCATGATGAAACAGAATTAAATGAAAGATGGTTTAATAGTGAAGATGGTGTAATCATTTATATAAAGGAATATTATTATACTCTCCTTTATTCAAATATTTTCTTATATTATATGGGCTCAAATAAATGTAAAATAAGGTTATTATGTGACATATACAAAATTAACGATAAACAACACGAAGAATCTCAACAAATCAGAAAAAATATCAAAGACTTCCAACATGTTCATCGGTTCCCATTAAACAACGAAGTAAAAAAACAATAAAACAACAAAAGCTATAAATTAAGTTAGGTATGGTGTATGGATGGTCAAGGAATTTAAGTGAAGTACCATAGTGACAACGTACGAAAAGGCTCAAAAATATAAATTGATTTTAGAAATCAAATCATGAAGATACTCATATTTGATATTCCGGTCGATACTCTAGAATAGCTTTTCGTTATTTTGTCCGCTTAAACTAGTTTAATGTGTACTACCGACGACGTTTTTCAACACATTTGCGAGGAATAACTGACTTAAATTAACACTTTTACTAACCTTTGTTGCTAGGTAATTACTACTTACTTAGATACTATCCGAAATTTACGTTCAATCTTTTTATTTTATTCTTGTTCATTACTTTAAGGCCACAATTTACATAAAAGAAATAACAGAAAATACAACAAAATGTAAAGTATGTTTAACTTGATCGGGTTATGTTATTACCGCACTAGGACAGTAATGTAATGAAAAAGTACGGATATTGGATTATGAGCCATAAAGCGGTTCAATAATACCTACGTTACGAGCACGCTTGTTGAAAAAATAGTTGTGATTGGTCCATCAAAGTTTTGATTGGCTATATTCTATAAATGTATTCAAGATAAAATAAAGTGCACAAAACCACGATTACCCGAAAGTACGGAATAGCGTATTTGTTATTCGTCGTCTGCCTTTGCTGGTAGTATAAATATGTTCCAGTATAAAATGTATGGAACATATTCTACTATGTTTGGTACATGTCCACTCTGGGTCTTTTCTTTGCTTGCGTACGACTGCGAGCCACTTATCTTTCCATACTCCGTCGGCAGGAAATCTGTACGTGTATTAAATTGTTATGCTACAACCAAACCTAAACATACGTATAAGCTATTAATTTTATGTATAAAATAAATATTGCAAAATAGACTTTGTTACATTTGTTTTACTAGGAGCGCAGGAACTAAAAATACATGTTGAACAAGATTTATTTGCTGACGTTATTGCGTGACGATGTACGTGTTGCTCTCGTATATATTAGATATATATCTGTTTCTCTCACTCATAAACAAGAATCATTTAAAATTTGAATTGCCTAAAAATATATTATTAAATTATAAACAGTACTTACGCATGAAAAGTGATTCTGTGAGTTTTGTTTTTATGCTTTGAGCTGTTAAAGCACTGAAAAAAGGCACAGCACGGCATGATTATCGCTTTTAAGCCAATATTCGTTACAGAGATTTTGGATCTTGACAAGCTGTTGACACATGGGCTGCCATCACACGACTAATTCGAAACAGGTCCCGGGACCTGTATTCGATGGCACACTTTCGTGCGCCTGGTACCATATCTACCCCTTTTACTTAAATCAATGATTAAACGTAAGTTTACGCGATTAAGACCCGTTACACCCGTGGTCGCAGGGTGTCTGCCTGCGACCACGGGTGTAACGTCATGCCCGAAACGTCAGGATATAATTAAACGTAAGTTTACGCGATTAAGACCCGTTTGTCTGTAAAATATGAAAACTCACCTTATCGTTTGTTAATAAAGATACATGTACATTTGTATGACTGTGGTTGATAAATATATCAATTTGTCCATAATTATGGACATTTATTTAAACTTCTGGATTTAAGTAGTGTTTCTTCTTATTTTACCATTTTGGGTCATTTCGTTTCCCAATGGGTCTTAACTAATTTACAATAGCGATACTATAATAAACTGTGAATCTCGTGTCTACAATTTTTATGAATTATTTCAAGACTAACATTGTTGAAATAGTTTCGGAAGTTTGCACTTTTTTGGGCGTGAACTTTTGCATTAAGCATTATCTGAAATTATTTTGATTTTAACAACTTTTTAGTGATTGCTTGTTGCTTTTGGATTGTTAAACATAAAACAGAAGAATCAATTTACAGTCCCATGGCTGTTAGAACTACATGGGACTATTGCGTAGCAGTAGAGACTGATTTTACGATGGCTACTTTATTTCGTGAACAAGCTTTAGTAACAACAAAGCACAAAACAAATATAGGAAAAAACTTCATTGCAAATAGAATAGTACAAGCTTGGAACAAATTACCCTCTGAAGTTGTGAACTCCACCAGTTTTAGTCAGTTCAAAAATAAACTTGATAAACTATCCAAACAGTGAAATCGTGTTATGTGAACTATGATTTAGACGTACCAGCTTTAGCTGCTTGTCTAAAATAAAATAATAAAAATAAAATAAAACTTTTTACAGGTAACCGGAATCTCAAATGCTAATGTAGGTATCTAATCTGTCATACCTAAATATTGACAGATATCATACAAAACATTTGGAATTGGAGACAAGGTGAACAGTGTGACCAAAATAACATACGAATCTATTGGTAATACCAAACAGACAAGCCACGCAAAAATGTCCAATGAAGATGCTAACCAAATTGAAAAAGTAATACCATCTAAATCCAGCCATGTCTACAAACGGTCCTACGATAATTTCCTGTCATGGCGAGCGAATACAAACACACAATCAGTTTCCGAAGACGTACTACTGGCTTACTTTAAAGAACTTGCAGTTAAATTCAAACCGTCAACTCTTTGGAATGAGTATTCTAAATTAAGAGGTACGTTATGGGCGTACGAAAAGACGAACATATCGAAATGTAAGAAGTTGTTGAAATTCCTGAAAAGGAAGAGCAGAGGTTTTGAGGTGAAGAGAGCTGAAACATTTACGCCGGAGCAGATTGAGACGTTTTTGAATGAAGCTGATGATAAGATCTATCTACTGATTAAGGTAATTTTGTATATATACTTACCCCCTTATTTATAAACGTTTGGTAACTTAACAAGCTGCTAATAATTGTTTGTCCCTTTTGCTCTTATGGACACATTGTTAAGACCGAAAGAGACAAACAATTATTAGCGGCTTGTTAAGTTAACAAACGTTTATGAATAATTGGATTAATCTTTAATATTATTAGTTATTTTATTACAGCTTTCATGACATAAGAATTAAAATTGTTACATTAAAACCCTAATAAGTACTACGTACGTACCGTAAAACCATACAACTATAGTCCACAAGTTCAACTCGTAATTAAGCATCAATGGAAATCTTTTACTTTAGTTTTTTAATCATTAATGAGGAGACTTTGTGTAACAACTGCGTCAATAATTTAATAATTACACTAAATCGAAGATATTTGACTTAGTTTAGGACCATAGTTGGGAACTTTTGGACTAGTTAAAGCAGGCTGCTTACAGGGCTTGGACCAAGGCCGTAACTGATAAGGATCCGAACGTCTCTGATGCGAAACGCAGACTGAATGCTGCCTCGAGGTCCTGCAAAAGAGCTGTTGCCAGAGCAAAATTTGATTTTGTCGGCAGATTTGGCGAGAAGCTTGCAGGCCACCCTTCCGGGAGTAGGGCCTTCTGGTCACTTGCCAAAGCTGCCGAGGGAAACTTTTGTCGGTCGTCCCTGCCACCACTGCGAAATGCTGACGGTAATCTGGTCCATTGTGCAAAAGAGAAAGCCGATCTTCTAGGTGCTCTTTTTGCCTCGAACTCGACTGTGAGCGATGACGGCAGCATTATACCGCCTACCATCCCGCGGTGCGCACACTCCATGCCAGAAATTCGCATCTCCCAGAAAGATGTTCGGCGGGAGTTGCTGTCGTTAAACGTTCACAAGTCAAGCGGGCCAGATGGCATACCTGCAGTGGTGCTTAAACGTTGTGCTCCTGAGTTGTGTCCTGTGTTAACGCGTCTCTTCGCTCTTTCCAGTATCAAACGGGAAGTTCCATCTTCGTGGAAGACGGCCCTTGTGCACCCTGTTCCAAAAAAGGGTGACAGATCGGATCCATCGAATTATAGGCCTATCGCTATCACCTCCCTTCTCTCTAAGGTCATGGAGCGTATAGTTAACGCTAAGCTCCTTGGTTACCTAGAAGAACACGATCTTATAAGCGACCGCCAGTATGGCTTTCGCCACGGTCGCTCTACCGGTGATCTTCTAGTGTACCTCACTCACCGCTGGGCATCAGCCATTGAGAGTCAAGGCGAGGCTTTGGCAGTCAGCCTAGATATAGCGAAGGCGTTCGATCGGGTCTGGCATAGGGGCCTTTTGTCGAAGTTGCCATCTTATGGACTGCCCGAGGGATTATGCAGATGGACTGCTAGCTTTTTGTCCGGCAGACGCATTCGTGCCGTAGTAGACGGTAGCTGCTCTGATAGCATGGACATAAACGCTGGCGTCCCGCAAGGCTCTGTGCTATCCCCAACGCTGTTCCTTCTGCGTATCAATGACATGTTGTCTATCGGCGACCTCCATTGCTATGCGGATGACAGTACTGGGGATACTTTTTACACAGGCCGTGCTAATATCCCTCGCTCTGTGGTACTGGAAAGTCGCGGAAAACTTGTGTCTGACATCGAGAACACTTTATCTAGAGTCTCGTTATGGGGTCGGGATAACCTAGTCAGGTTCAACCCCACAAAGACACAAGTTTGCGCGTTTACCGCTAAAAAAACCCCATTTACTGTGGCTCCAAAGTTCCAAGACACAGCTCTTACCATGTCAGGGAGTATTGGGATCCTCGGAGTCGACATTTCCAACGACGTCCAATTCCGATGTCACCTAGAGGGAAAAGCTACGATGGCATCCAAAAAGCTCGGGGTGCTCAATAAAGCGAGGGGATACTTTACTCCGGGGCAAAGACTTCTGTTATATAAGTCGCAAGTCAGACCCCATATGGAGTATTGCTGTCACCTCTGGGCAGGAGCACCTGTATACCAGCTTGCACCCTTTGACTCGGTTCAGAGACGAGCTGTCCGAATAGTCGACGATCCCAGACTCACAGGCGGTATTGAACCCTTAAGTCTAAGGAGAGACTTCGCCTACACACATAAGGATGTGTGTTCTATCGTCTGTACAATAGGTTGTGCTCTGAAGAACTGTTCGACATGATGCCAACGTCCACTTTTCATCATCGCACCGCTCGCCACCGACTGGGCGCTCATCCTCACACCTTGCAACCTAAATGGTCGCGCACCGTGCGGTTTCAGAGGAACTTCCTCCCGCGGACGGTCCGTCTGTGGAATGAGCTCCGAGTGGGGGAGGCCTATGTTCAGCAGTGGACGTCTTTCGGCTGATATGATGATGATGATGATGATGAACCTTTAGCTGAACCAGCTCTACGTCTCCCCCAACACAAAGGTCCATCACGCTCGGACAACCTCTCTACTGTCGCTATGAACAACCTCTGCAGGGGAAAGACTCAGAGCGAGGATCGTGACCACACTCCCTCAGCCGCTTATTTATACTTCATTGTCACAATGTCGTAACAGATGTGCTTACACTGCACCCGTCCCTCTGGTGACCAAGCGTAGTATATGCCAAGACCCCCCCCTGGTTTTCACGTAGTATTTTTTTGGTCTTTGGTCAGCCTATTTGCGATTCTCAGAAATAGTGACGTGGTGAATGCAGTTTTAGTGATGGGAAAAAACGGTGACGTGTAAGTCCGCTTTAAATTTTAATTACACTATTACAAAATAATCTCGAGATATACTAGTCACGTGACAAGATACCAGACCCCCTCCCCTCCCCCTGGTGACTAAGAGTGGTACTTTGACGGACCCCCTCCCCCCCCTAAACAGGTCACGTAGTATGGGTAGGTATGTTCCCTTACCATAGAAAAAATCAACTGCGAAAGACTCTGGTTATCACGGGATTCGAACCCGCTTCCTCTGGATTGCCGGTCCACCGTGCTTCAAATTACACCAGACGACCTCCCGTCGATCACAGAGAATTTAGTCAATGGTATTGTGAAGCTAATCACTAGCGACATCTGTACTTAATGTTTCGAAGGTACTACAACCTTAAGCCACTCAAAGACGTGTGTCTACCACAATCGTCCGCATACTCGACAACTTTCCGTTGCGTTGAATTTGCTATAGCGGGCGCTGTAATCAAGTCATGATTAGAAAACATCAATTTGTTTTATAATTAAACAAATTGATGTTGGTGTTACCTTTTTACAATGCGGATAATCCCACAATGTCGTGACAGATGTGCTTACCATAGAAAAAATCAACTGCGAAAGACTGGTTGTCACGGGATTCGAACCTGCTTCATTGTATTTTGTGCTTTACAGGTGGCAGTAATATTCGGCATACTAGGAGCTTGCCGCCGTCAAGAGCTCCATAGCATCAAACTAGAGGATGTGATAGATGACGCGGAACGAAACACACTCATCGTCCAAATCCGAAACTCAAGGAACCAAATCGACAGAACATTCAACGTCACCGGCAAATACTATACCATATGCAAGAAATTCATGGATATACGTCCAGCCTGTAGCATCCCAAGATTTTTTATTAGATATTTCAATGGGAAATGTGCTAGGTCACCGATTGGGATAAATACTTTCGGGGCTATGGGCAAAGTTGTAGCGACTGAACTGAATTTGCCGAATCCAAATTTGTATACGGGGCATTCTTTTAAGAGGACCTCTGCGACTGTGTTTGAGGGGGGAGATGGGGTGTTGAGGAAGAAGTGGTGGCAGAGTGAGGTGGAGAGGGTAGAGCAGTATGCATCGACTTCGGAGCCTGTACCGGAGGTAAGGGGTTGTACAGTCAAGTATATAAAGGGTCAAATGCCAAATATATGTACGGTCGAGGAATTTAATTTCCAACATTTCGTTCCTTGTGATAGTAGCTATAATATGACAGTCCTAGCAGCTTTCATATTGATTGTCACTGTGACCAGGTACGAAATGGGTAGGAAATTAAATTCCTCGACAATATATAAAGGGTGTCCCAACAATAACGCAAGATTCGAAGTCGAAGAAAAATAATTATTTCTTGTTAGATTTTTTTATTTCTCGATTTAATCATAAAGTAGAAAGAATAGGGTTTAGTATGGTGAAGCATGCCGAGAAATTACTTCGAAGGCTTTGCTGTGACATGGCACTCCTTTGTTAATTTTTTCTATGAAATTTGTATAAATATGGGTGAATTTCGTTGCTGCAGTGTGGAATCCCCTCCTTCAAATCATGGGCGATCGAGAGCTTGCTGACATAGGTCTTTGACTATAAATAACCCCATAAAAAATAAATAATTATGTTAAATCCCAATATTTGGGATTCCCTGAAAGGAAGGGAAAACGGCCAGAAAATGGGGTCAAAACCGTTTTTCGTCAAGGAGACCAGGGCTGCAGGGTGATTTGCAATTATAATACTTAATCCTATTCAGTGTACTCCACAGAATTAGATTTGGATAGAAGAAACAAGTTCATTCATTTGTATGGCGGCCGAGCGTGTCAGATTTTGTACTGAAGTTGTTACTTGCCTATGATTTTAAATATGTCTCAGGCCCTTGAGTATTCATATTTTTTTGTGTTGTTGCGATTAATATTACTTAAGGAGGCATTATTAATGTTTTTGTTCACTTCAACTTACCATATTTGACGCCCGAAAGCTGCAAGTTGCGATTAAAGACGGACAACTCAGTGGATTTCACTGAGTTCATTTGACACGCTAAGTAGATACGTTTGCTTGATTTATGGTATATATGACATCTGTGGTGTACTCTATGTGTCAGGGAAAAAAATGAAATAGGTAAAAAATAAAGCATTTTCATAAATTTAAATCTTGCGTTATTTTTGGGACACCCTTTATAACCCTAGTTGGTAGTGACTCTGCCAATGAAGCTGGAGGTTCCAGGTTCAAACCCCGGCGAGGGCATTATTTGTGTATTTATTATCGCCAGACGTAGAAGTTTCGGTGGATATAACGTGAATTAATTAGGGTCTTCCTTCCTGTTCTATGTTACTGGAACAGAGCACGCCTTCTTTAGAGTAATGCAGTAACAAAGACAGATTGTACTTTATGGGTCATACAGATTTTTTTGTATGAGTTAGGTTAGGTTAGTTTCCTCTGGACATATGAAAGTTAGGGGCTCTAGAACCCTAATTTTCTTGAACGTATTGTGAAGACCGAGCGGTGCAGGCATCAGCCGCGAAAGCTGAGCACGATCTTGGTCGTTTTTTCTTTGTTATATGACATCCAATATTTATAACCTAATTTTCTTGTTGAACGATAACAAGATGGCTTCTGGTTCTTAATAATTATATGGTCAAAACCTAATTTGTATGTCCCAAAACCGTTAACATTCGCAATGTCCACAGGAAAAACGCTCGTTTTCGCGATCGCTGTATGACCCATATGATTTTCGAAGTTTCGTTCGTTCGACCTCTTCGAAGTTGAAGCTCTTAGACCTCTTGATTCCTTAAAAATGAACTTTTTATTTTATTTTGTCAGCTTCCGTAGCCTAGTTGGTAGTGACCCTGCTTACGAAGCTGGAGGTTCCGGGTTCAAATCCCGGCAAGGGCATTATTTGTGTGTTTATTTATCACAAATATGTGTTCCTTGTTCATGGGTGTCTATGTAATATATCTCTATGTATATGTATAAGTATCTATATATATATCGTCGCTTAGTACCCACATCACAAGCCTTAATTGAGTTTACCGTTGGACTAGGTCGATTTGTGTAAGATGTACCAAGAATTTTTTTTTTATTTAGCGGTTTTTCCAAGGAATGCCTTCATTTTAAGGGGCTTAGCTTGATATTTAGGGTTAAATATCATTTAAAGTTGGTAACCCTGCATCCGGCTCTGTCACACTAATGACGCCTTGGTAGGAGTGACAGAGACGATGGATATGTACGAATGCCTTCTGACTACCCTCATTCCATAATGAACATAACACGTTTCCTTCCAGTTGCAGCACCCTCGGCGGCGTGTGGACAACTTCGATAGCTCATCATCATCATCAGGTAAGACAGCTTATTATGACGAAATTAGTACATTGTGTATTTAGGGCGGTAAGTAAGAATTTGCGAACGAGTGTGAAATAAAGCCCAAGCCGAAGGCGCGGGCTTTACTTCACACGAGTTCATAATTCTTGTACCGCCCGTGGTACACACAATGTTTTTCATCACACCTGTGATGCAAAAAAGTAAATAAAACAATATATTTTCACAAAACGACTCTAAAATGGTCTAAATTAGGGATGACTTAATTTCATCATTTTCATAAAAGAAATCTCGGCGTGCGCCGGACCCCGCTAGTGCGACGTAATGTTGTATGAATATCCTTAACCGCCTACTAGGACGTAATGACGCACCTACGGCCCGCATCACCGCAGCGTATTGGCGCACGCGCCGAACAGGTGTGATGAAAATTACGTTAGCATCACACCGTTCGGTAAGTGCGCCAATGCGCTCCGTTCCGTAGATGCGTCATTACGCCCTAGGGCAATCAAGGATTTTCATACAACGTTACGTCGCACTAGCGCGGCGCGCGCCGCGGCGGGATATCTGTTATATATTATATAAATGATAAATTAAAGTCATCCCTGATTTTGAGAAATGATTTAGACCATTTTAGAGTAGTTTTGTGAGAATATATTGTTTTATTTACTTTTTTTGCCTCACAGGTGTGATGAAAAACATTGTGTGTGCCACGGGCGGTACAAGAATTATGAACTCGTGCGAAGTAAAGCCCGCGCTTTCGGCTTGGGCTTTACTTTCACACTCGTACACAATTTCTTATTTACCGCCCTTAGTGCACAATGTACTATTACGTAGACGTACTGTTTATGTGAGCCTCTTTAGCGGGCGCGGATCCAGGATTTGGTTCAGGGGAAATTGACTTACGATACGATATGAGAGCGCTCGTAGGTACATCTGTAAGTTCTTACGTAAGCTAACGCTAAGCCCTCGTCAGTGACGACAAAAATGGCGAAAAGTCATTGTCTGTGGAGCCTAGTTCGGGCCTTGTCACAGACTAGGGTTGCCAGGCCACCGATTGCTAAGAAACTGCACGCACAACGGCTGCTCAAGGCCAAGTTTTCTATCTGTCCTATTTCACTAGCTACACACCTCAATGAGTTGGCAAGAGACAGGTATACATTAGTCAGATTTATTACTCAATGTCCAAATCGGGCCTCGCCACTGCCACTGACGAGGGACGGAGCTATACCAAGGAATGAGAGGTGAATATCACTATCTCATTCCTTAGTATAGGTCCGTCCCTATAACTTGCGTAAGAACTGGCCTGAGTAGGTATTTTATACTAGAATTTATTTTTCAATTGTTAAAAACACCTTTCCTTCCTTGCACCGCAATCCAGATTGACAATCGACGATTAAGGATTGACCGACCAATCTGGATTGAGGATTGACGATGGACGAAACTAATTCGATGAAGATTGATGATTACTAATTGTTCATTCGAATTGATAGGTAAATCTTAATTACATTTATTACCTACCTAATTTCCTTTTAATTTAGGCCGTTTTCCGGAATTGAACAAATGCGTTTAAAAGCGGTGTCCGTTTGAGAAAGGTTCCGATTTTTTTCCGTATTATTGGATTGACGCGTCAATTCGATTGATCAATCCCGATTGATGACATTGACAACCCTGCTCTTTAGTAAATTTCTCGATATAAATCTTTTCGACCGACTAAAGCAGATTCTTCGTCGATTGATTTGAGAAGACCCTTAGTCACTTCCCTTGTGCTTTTCGTCGGTCCTCAGTGCCACGATGTTATGTCATGGCTCATGGCCTCATATAACGGTGTATACCTACTCCATTTTTTTTTTGATTAGAAATAAATAAACATCACAAGTCTTATTATCTTTAATGCCAAGGGAGTGTATTTAATGTAATACCTCTCAAAAACCTCAATATAGACAGAACATCTGATTATGGCTGACTAGCCGCTTGCAGATGCAATTGAAAAAAAAAAAAAACAAAAACGTCTTATTATCCACAATATTGAAAAATGTAACCTAAAAATATTATAATTTAATACTAAAACCAGCAGTAACCATCGATTACTTTTTTCGAAAGTGTTTCCCAAAAAAACCGGCCAAGTGCGAGTCGGACTCGCGCGCAAAGGGTTCCGTACCATTATCAATTTATTATTAAAAAAATACAGTTAAATCAACCTCCCTCAAATACTATAGGAGATAATTTAATCAAACCAAAAATCGTTGATAGAGTTTATTAATGTGCATAACATATATTTTTTTTTGAATTTTATATTGCGTAGGTTAAAAAATAGAAGGGGGGGGGACACATTTTTCAGACTTTGAGAGCTGATATCTCAAAACGATTGGCTTAAATAAAAATAAGATTTATAAGCCTTCATATTATTTTCAAAGACCTTTTTATTAATACCCCACACCATTATGTACAACAAAAAAAAATTTCTATCCCTCAGTTACATGTATGGAGGGCCCCCACCCCAATGGATTTTTTTGCAATTTAGTATCATAATCCTGTAGCGGTTCATACAACACATATTCTTACCAAATTTCGTTACTGTAGCATTTATAGTTTCCGAGTAAATCGGCTGTGACAGACGGACAGACGGACAAACTGACAGACGGACATGAAGAATCTATATGGGTTCCGTTTTTGCCATTTTGGCTACGGAACCCTAATAAAAACGAAGTATTTTAATGATATCGAAGCCTCCGTTGGAGTGACGAAGATAAATCCACGAAATGTATTAATTTCGAAGTTCGTGCTTTCATCAGTTTCAACACTAATCGCTAAGTGCCGCTTTGATTTAAAACTATATCTAAATTATAATCAACAATCAGCAAGATGAATAGCAAAATCACTTGATTTTTAATTTCTTAGTCCAATCTTTCGACAATGAAAACAAAATGTTAGTGGTCTTAGACGATATTCTAAAAATCCCGCGTTTCTGAACGAAACGTATATTATCTGTGGTACAGATCAATGTCAATTTGGTTTGGCATTTCCCATTTTCCCCTTTTCTTCCCTGGGGATGAAGTAAGGATTAAAATATATATCAATATTACGATCTGCTATACGTGTTATTTTTAGTGTTGTGTACGACTTACGACGCTTTATTGACTAGAAAATTGAATGTTATATGTATGATAACATCGAGGAGAAATTTCGGTAAAAGAAACTTATTATTTTCGCCGCTTTACCATAGTAAACTTTGACAAAATGTCGGAGGAATCCGGAACACAGTTTGATAAAGGTAAACTTGATCTTTTACCGGCTAAATCGAAAGACAAGTACATAACACAATACGAAAACTTTGTCGCTTGGCAAAAAGAGAAGAACATTACGTCGATGTGTAACGAAGTTATGATGGCTTATTTTCAAGATATAGCCCTAAAGTATAAACCTTCATCCTTGTGGGCTATATATTCAATGTTGAAATGTAGTTTAAAATGTAACCATAACGTAAATATAGAAGCAAACTGGGAATTAACTGATTATCTGAAGAAGTTGTCGAAAGGATATGTATGTAAAAAAGTGAAAGCACTAACACTTGACAATGTTGAGAAGTTTGTAGATGAGGCTCCTGATGAAAAATACCTTGCAACGAAGGTGAGTTTATCATTTTCATAAGGGTTTCATAAAATGTTTGTCTGTAGCCTAGTTAGTAGTGACCCGGCCATGAAGCTGGAGGGTCCGGGTTTGAATCCCTTGCATTATTTGTGTATTTATTTATCATAAATACCAGTTTCTGGGTTGTAGCTGTCTATAGCAATTTTGTCAGTAGTATAAAAAAAATGTAAACCTAAAAACTGGCATTACTCCATAATCATGCACTTTTAGAACACAACCTTGGTTTTATTACCAACTTAAAGCCTTAACCTTGAGTTTACATACATTTTTAATTTAAATTATTGATATTTATTAGTCTTCATGTAAAAATACACCATGTTTTATTGATTTCCGTTAAAGGGAAGCTTATTTAGGTCAAAAATAATCAATTTCTCTAAGAAACTAGTGTCTTAACTCTTACTGTTATTGAGTTATTAAAAAAATAAGTTTAATGACTGAACAAGTATATTGCAACCTTTATGACATCCTAATGTTACTTATTTTGATGTATGACATCAGTCATCTGAGATCTTATTCTTAAGGTTCTCTCACACTTGCCATTACAATTATTATGTATGATAACAAAAAAAAAATGTTTTTATGAAATTAACAAAAGCCGATATACCAGGCAACTTCTGTTAATGTCCCAAGTAACCTGTCCAATTTAACGGAAATCAATAAAAACACGGTGTACATCTACGATGTGGGTTTCAAGATATGTGTCAAAGAAGTTTAATGTTAATGGCTTTCCATAGCCATATTTGTTTACATTTTTTTGGATTCTAACTGACAATTGGAATACATCTTTTTTACAGGTTGCTTTAATTTTTGGAGTGACTGGAGGCCTCAAACAACAAACCTTATCAGAAATGACTCTTGACGACATAGAGAACCATGGAGAAGTATTTGTAGTCAGAAATCGAGGTAGCAAAAACAGATTGAATAGAACATTTATAGTAGCAGGCAAATACTATAATATAGTTAAAAAATACCTCAGCTTACGTTGCACGAAAGCGCCGAGTAATCGCTTCTTTCAACAATTTAGAAATGGCAAATGTAGCTCTCAAGTGATTGGTAAAAATAGTTTTGGGAACATGTCGAGGGAGATAGCAAAGTTTTTAAATTTACCGGATGCTGCATCTTACACGGGCCATTCATTTCGAAAAGCTTCAACAGCATCTATTGATCACTCAAAGGCTGATGATGTACCAATTCTTAAGGGTAAGGAACAAATATCTTACTATTTTTTATTTCTTTACCCCCTTGTTCTTAAGTGTTTACTGACTTGTAAGATAAGTAATTTTTGTCTGTTTTGGGCCTATCTATAAGCCTATAAGACCGAAAGGGACAAACAATAGTTATGAACTTGCTAATAATGCCTAAGTAGGTAACAGGTTAAAGGCCAGGGTCGCATTTTATAAAGTTACAATTTACAATTTTGCTGTTTGCCTCTTTTTCTAGCCAATATGTGCGTGCGTTAGAGAGGCAAACAGCGAAATTGTAAAATGTAACTTCATAAAACGCGACCCAGGCTAAAATCAAAATACATTTTGATTCTGCATTCTGCTAAATTTATATTGATAATTTTTTTAGTCCGAAAACAGACCACAGTTATGCAGAAAACGACCAATTTTGATTGTCTGACAATCTGACTTAAGCTTTAACTAGTTAAATTCATTGAGTTTGGTCGCGTTCTGCAACTTATTCTGCATTGACAAAAAATCGAAATTGGTTGTTATCTGTATAACTACGGTCCAGTCTAAGGAAACAATTTTTGAGTTTTAAGCGCTTCCACTTCTAATCTTTCAAATAGAACGGAAGTAAACAATTTTAAGGGTTGCATAATCATCAACTAGTGTCGCGGATAATCTGTGATCGTTAGCACTAGGAACCTGAAATTAGGTACCGATATATCATAATATGTATTTTTTAGTACAGATGGTGCCTTTTTTAGGCTCTAGTGCGAGAAGTGGCTCATTTTACGTCAGGTCCAAAACTTCGGAGGGCCATCTATATTAAAAAACGTCGTACGAGACACTTGCTAAAAGAAAATTCGTAACTCATGTTTTAAAACATCGCCACTCGTCTCGGATTACCTGTTTTCGCACTATAGTTTATATTTATCATCTTTAACATATAGTAATTTTTATTTTTTGTACGTGGGGAGTGGGGACTGTTATTCTGATGGACCGAAAACTACGGAATCCTAAACTAGGAGTAGCCCGATACGCTTTTGGCCGATATATTGTTTTCATTTTAACATTGCACAGTGGACGAGTGGAATTTTTTTGTTAAACTCGACTATTTCGATAACGTTTAGCGTCGTTTCAAATTTCTGAACGAAAAAATTGACTATCTGTTGCGCGGCTCAATGACATTTATTGACTTGCCAGCGGCGCGGGGCGTGTTGAGTCCAATCCGCCCTTTACTGTTATTTATTTTTGTGTTCTGCGTTTGTGTTCTTAATACAAATTACGAAGATGTCTTCCGACGACTCTGATACTGATCCTCCGCTGCCCGATTCCAATACGTCTAAATACGACATCTTGCCGCTCAAATCGAAAGAGAAATATATAAAGATATACGAAAATTTTAATGCCTGGCGAAATGAAAAGCAAATTAACACGTTGAATGAGGAAATAGTGCTGGAGTATTTTGAAGAATTAGCGCTTAAATACAAACCTTCGACCTTGTGGGCTATTTATTCCATGTTGAAATGTGGTTTAAAGTGCAATCATGATTTCAATATGGAGAGTTACCCGCGTCTTTCGGGATTACTGCGTAGGCTGAACTCTGGATATGTGTGTAAAAAGGCGAAAGTTCTGACGATAGAGAATGTGGAGAGATTTATAGATGAGGCTCCTGATGAGAAATATCTTGCAACTAAGGTAAGTCTGACAATTTTACATAACCTATTTTATTACTTAACACATACGTTTTATTTTCCTGTGAAGATGGCAGGAAGAAATAAGTAAAAAGCATGTATAACATAATAAAATTTAGTTATTGTCCTAGTTTCTAGTCAATCTAGTTCAAATTTGGGTACTAAGTTCTCTTTTTGCTCTGTTAACTTGTTATTATACAAAAAAGTTGAGTGAGTGGCCTCCTTTATGTTTCTACCTGCACTACTTTCACTTAACACGTTCGACGCCGGTGACACGCATATGTGACCGAATTAACTGTACTCCTATGCCAGTGACACATACATGATCTAAGTAATCTTATTCTTATGCCACTAGCATTAATCAAGTGGCATAGAAATACGAATGTATTTGACACAAGTGCTGTGTCATTGGCATAGGAGTACAATCTTTTCAGTCACACATGCGTGTCACTGGCATAGGATTTCTGACAGATAATTTTGATTGGCATAGTATAAAGGTGTGTTTCGTTATTCTAACCCCCCACTCTACGAAATTTGATTGTTACACAAAAACGTGATTGGTTGATTTCGTAGAAGGGGGGATGAGAACAGCGAATGCTCTTTTGGTTTGAACGCACCTTAACCAATTAGTGAAACAGTACCGGAGGTGAACGTGTTAAGCTAGCAGTCATAAGTTTAAATTATTTCGTATGGTAAGTTTTTTCCATTTAACATATTATAATAATTTGATCCTGCAATGTTTAATTACAGGTAGCCCTCATTTTTGGAGTCACCGGTGGCCTGAGACGGCAAGACTTATCGGAAATCACAACAAACGACATACAGAACCACGGAGAAGTATTCCTGATAAAAATACCTCGTTCCAGAGATAAATTACGTGGCTCATTTGTTGTCCAAGGCAAATATTATGATGTAGTAAAAAAATACCAATCTTTACGCACTGAAAAAGCGCCAAGTACTCGCTTCTTTCAACAATTTCGTAATGGTAAATGTATAGCGCAGTGCATTGGTATTAATAAATTTGGCACAATGCCTAGAGATATAGCTCAGTTTTTGAATTTACCGGATCCAAAGTCTTATTCCGGCCATTCTTTCCGGAAAGCAGCAATGGTGCCGTCTGTAAGCTCAAACAGCTTTGTTCCTCAGCTGAGTTTGGAAGAATCTATGGGTCCTGAACTGTGCGTGGAGGTGACAATGAATGGTAAGATATTGTGTAGACAAATTGTTGCAGGCTCTGGTTCAAACTGTTTGCTGGACAGAATATTATGTGTCCTAGCTGAGAGCGTGTTTAACTACATCCCTAAATCTATAAGCCAGGGATCGGATACCGGTTTTTTCTCCATACAAAAAACCGGTTCGAATTCCGTTCTTTTTCATTAAATAAATAATAAATAAATATCTTTGGACATCTTACACAAATCAACCTAGTGTCCCACGGTAAGCTCAATTAAGGCTTGTGATGTGGGTACCAGGCGACGATATATATAATAGATAGATACATATAGATACTTAAATACATATACAACCATGACCAAGGAACAAATATTTGTGATAAATAAATACACAAATAATGCCCTCGCCGGGATTCGAACCCGGAACCTCCTGCTTCGTAGGCAGGGTCACTACCAACTAGGCTACGGAGGCTGACATTCTTGGGTAAATAATTTTTTTGTTAATGGAGTAACTCAAAAATATGATGTTAATAATTACATAAAATGTTGAGTACTACATAAAGAGTGTAAAACATTTCAAAATATTGAGCTATTTCTAGGTTTTTCTAAAAAACCGGTTCCGATCCCTGCTATAAGCATTCTTTTCTCTTTATTAAAATAAAAGGAGGGTTTTGTTAGTCTTCATCAACATGATGTCACCCTTTATTTCTCCTAAAAAAATGTTACTATTCACTTACACTGGGGCATTTCTGCAAACGTTTCAACCCCCGTGACTTCAGTGGCAGCCTTATCACATGAATTCTGTGATAGATAAAAGAACTTTTGGATGTATTGGTAGACGTAGTTGACAACTACTAAGATTTTCAAAAAAATTATGAGATACCCATGGAAATTGGGTAATAATGTTGCCACCGAAGTCATGGCGGTTGAAACGCTGAGAGAAATGCCCACTTGAGATATACCAAAATATTCTATCTTAAAAATGTACTTTACACAGTATTCTGGCCTTGTCCGATAGAGGTAATGCCAGAATACTATTATTAACTCTAATGTACATTCTTTTACTGTGACATTGTTCTGATAACTTGATGATTAAAGGCCGAGCCACACCAAATGCGTGTACACCTGTGCGTGTGCGTGGCGTGCGCGCTGTAGCGTATATAAATGTCATAGTAGATGGCACACCGTATTGCTAAAAACGCGTGAGTGCACGCCAAACGAGCGGTGTGCCACCTAATATGACATTACATACTCTACAACAGGCACATGTGGCTTGGCCTTTAACCTTCTACATACGAGGTGGGGTATGGTATGCCGTATGCCAGACCCCAAATGTATGGAAACGTCATATACATATAGACATTCACCTCGTATGCGGAGGGTTAAAGTCGCTTATTATACCTCTACTTATGATACTGTGTATAATTTTTGTTTTATAACTATTATGGTGTGCAATAAAGAGTATTGTATTAACAATCTATTTCATGCTACACTCAATTCCTCAAATCTTCGCTGGTAGAAATCCCAAATTTATAGGGATACTTTCATCTTTACATACCTAAATTTCTGTATGATGTGTGATGTTTTAGCGTGTTTGGTATATACAAAGGTATTTACTTAAAGTTATTAACTTTCGTGAGACATTATAATTAAAGGTCAATTGTCATTCACGTGTATTTAGTCACTACGCGCTACATGTTAAGAGCCTAGGTCTCCATTATCACCACAAATGTATGAAAAAATGGTAACGGAATGGAAAAAAGCTTGGTAAGTATAAAAACTTTCTCCTATCAGGATCAAAAGAACACTGACTGGAAATTAAATGCAAACAAAAAAAAAATGGCGGCAAACTTTGAAATCTGTAAAAATATCGGAACACGCTTTATTGCCGTAAGGGGGCGTTCAAGTATTACGTAACGCAATTTTGGGGGGAGGAGGGGTCTCGTAAAACGTTACGATGCGTTACAGGGGCGGGAGGGGATTTTCGTTACAACACGTTACGTAACATTGTTTTTTTTAAGGTAAAAAACTAGGGAATGAAAACTCCCAAATTGGCAAACTAAAACATAACTTTTTGCGAATTTAGGGTAAAAATGATAATTTGAGTGTTACGTAACGCTTAGAGAGGGGGAGTACAGAAGAACGTTACGGTGCGTTAGAAGGGAGGGAGGGGGGGGGGTGAAAAATCTTCAAAAATTGCGTTACGTAATACTAATGATGTGCAAATTGCGGAAACTTTCAAAAGTGTAGGAAAATTTCCATCGAAACTTTCGAGAACATTTCAAAACCCGGAAATTTAAAAATTATTTTTAAACAGCTAATAATAATAACAAGGACGCGTTTCATGGAAATTTATATTTTCAACTAGCAAATACATGATATAATGTACAATCAAAAATTGTATGTCTTTTAATAAAGGACATGCTCGATAAATTTCTTAAATTTCCGAAATTGTCATAGTAAATTTCTATGGAAATTTATATGTACATTTATTGCAGGAGTATTCCGAGAACTAGAAAGTATGTTATAAAACCAAAAATAAACACTAACAGACTTGAACATCAACAAAAACATTGTGGACACCACTTCCTTACCTACTTCTTAAAATAAACTAACAAAAGCTATGTTGAGGATTTAGGTTTAAGACCCTAGCAAGCTAGTATGTAATCGAATTTTCGCAATTAATATTCTATCAGCAATTTTTCCTAGTTTTGTTTCAGGAAAAAAGGTATTCCTCCCTTACATTTTCTCAGCCGATTCGTATAAAAATGACTTAGACCAAATCCCACAGTTGTGTTTATAATTTGTCACAGTATCACTGCTTCGGTTAACTCTGCTATAACTACCCCCATCTTGTTTTTAGGGTTCCGTAGTAACCTAGGAAAGGAACCCTTATAGTTTCGCCATGTCCGTCTGTCCATGGTCCGTCTGTCAGTCCATGGTCCGTCTGCCTGTCCGCAGCATAGGTTCATTGGCTGTTAGTACTAGATTTTTGAAATTAGGTACAGGTTCGCATATTAATCATGCCGACAAAGTGGTACACTAAATTATTAAAAAAATCAGGTACCTCCCCTACACGTAAAATGGGGATGATTTTTTTTATTTTACTGTATTCCTATAGTCGTTGAATAGGTCCTTCAAAAATAAAAATGGTCTCAAGAGAAAGTATTTTACTTAAATTAAATATTTTTGGAGATAACCGCTCCGGAACAATAAAAATCGTGACTTGTCCAAAAAATATGGAAAACATCATAAATATTGAGGTTAAAGAAGAACTATTTCGAACATAATGTTTTTGAATAACTACGGAACCCTACAGAGCATGGCCCGAAATACTCTTGGCCGGTTTTTTACGGGTAGATGTAGCGAAACTGTTACCATTTTCCCTTCACAAATTGAAAGTTTCGCACTGTAATTGAATATAGTACGACTATAATATGCAGTTTATTAATCTATTTTTACTACAAAATAATGTAGAGATTTATGGAAATGAAATTTTCCGCGAAATATTCCGGAATAATTTCCGCGGAAATTATTGAAATTTATGAATTTTATCAAGTCTTGGCCAAACCTATAAAAACCGGTTATTATCAAAACCGGTGTTGTATAGTATGACTGTACTCGTTACTTACTCTGATATTTCTTTGCGTGGATAGGATTTCATTTTCATAAATTTCCATTGTTTCAAGGTCTGGAGAATGTTTCGGAAAAATTCACGAAAATTTCACTTGAGAACATTTCGCAACATAGGAAAGTTTCCATAGGCACATCATTACGTAATACTTGAACGCTCCCTAAGTGCCGTAACGATAGAGGCGTGTTCAGATATTTTTGAGCGCTCCGGACGCTATGATATATCTGATGTCTAATACTTGCCACTAATTGTCAATTTAATTATCCTTATCTGTTTCAGATGAGTCGAGCTCAACAGCCCCACAGCAGATGCCCGAAGCCCCGATGACTCAGATGAGCAAGTTCCAGTGCCGGTTCTGCGGAAGCTTCAAGGAGTGCAGTCCCATCTCGCAGAAGCCCTATTTGATCAGCAATAAGACTTCTCTCGCACTCAATCATTTGAGAGTTGGTATGTATACGGGCATTACCTACTAACATGACCAATTGTCCATATGCATAAGTAATAGGAGAGGCCTACGTCCAGCAGTGGACTGAGATAGGCTGATGATGATGATGTATCCGTTACAAAGGTATACTTAGGTCAGTCACTTTTTTCATGTCACTCGTTGCTATGGTTACTCTCCTGGATCACCCATCAAATGACAGTTTTATTCCAAAAAAAAATTTTTATCTTGGATTTTTTTTATAACTGGGTGTTTGTATTTATAGAACGAATTCTCGCACTTTCCATATATTTCTAAGGTAGCTGTCATAGCCGTCACGTTCCCGACAAAGTAGACTTTCGTGAAATGGACCTAATCTAATCATGATAGTTGAGCGTGCAGAATAGCTACCAAACTATGCAACTGTTGTCTGTGTGGGCTTTAGCACACCTCCGCTGCGAAAACGTGAACGCGAAACCGCAACACAAGTTTCGCGGCGAAACGTTACTACACATGCCGCGGAATCGTACTCTAGTTTCGCGGCGAAACATTCCTACGCGATCGTTAGCGTTATTCCAGCATAGAAACCAAATGTCGTCAGAACACGAGATTATAATAAGAAGATGAAATAGTTAGGCGAAAACCAATTATGTGAAGAATTTGAGTCACATGAAGATCGTTTTTATACATAATATATTTCAGAATGAGTCCACAAAGTTTTGAAGAACTACAGCGTGGGTATTTGATACGGGCGAATAATTAATCCAGCTATAATATCTGATCCTACGAGTCGTATAAGATAACCATTTCGTTAAATTTTGTTGTTGATTAGGTGTAATGATTTTTCTAAAGTGCAACCCAGCAGCAATGTATGCCGGCCAACTGACATGAGACTCGTATGACGTTTAGATACTTATGTCTACTTTAAGTAATGTGGCTACCAGTGGATGCAATACATTGCGGACTCAATTATTTTGTATGAAAAAAAAAATACCTTAATTTCTAAAATAAATTTATGTAAATAGGTTCCCTAGGTCCGATAGTAATCGCCACTAAAATATTCGCCCGTATCAAATACACACGCTGTATACATGCAACCCGTTAAAGCCGGACATTACAAAGCAAAATACGAAATTTAGGGTATCGTTAGTGTTATTCGAGCATAGAAACCAAATGTCGTCGCTTTCAGAATCCGAAGAAGAAGAAATGGCATTAACATTAAAAGACGTAGAATCTGGGTGCACGAGAACACGAGATTATAATAAGAAGATGAAATAGTTAGGCGAAAACCAATTATGTGAAGAATTTGAGTCACATGAAGATCGTTTTTATACATAATATATTTCAGAATGAGTCCACAAAGTTTTGAAGAACTATACATGCAACCCGTTAAAGCCGGACATTACAAAGCAAAATACGAAATTTAGGGTTTTTATAGTCCTTATAACTAAGTTAGTGTAGCATATATAGTTGCCGATTTTGAAGAATTAACTTTTGACATTTAAAGATTGATCAAAAGTTCATTCCTAGAAATCGGCATTTAAATTAAAGGTCTGTTTCTGACCTCTTATATTCGTTTTTCGGTGAATTTAATATCTAATTGTACAATTTTTCACTGTTCCGCCATGAAAAATCTGTCGACAGCCACAACTCGCTTGCGAAACAAACGCGAAACTTCAAAAAGTGGCGGAAAAGTCGCGGAGGTATGCGCGACGTCGGAGCAGATCGCCGATGTTCCGCGAGAGAGAGATATATGCATCGTTAGTTCAACGCGCTAGAACAGGCAGTTTCGCTATTGTTCCGCTCCTCTCACAACGGACAAACTGTAGCGAAATGTCAGCGGTTTCGCTACTTCAGTTCCGCGGCGGAGGTGTGCTAACGCTGTGTGCAATCTCTATATATTTCAACCTCTATATATTTCTTGAAATCGCATTACAAGTTGACGAGAAATGGGATACAAAGTAATGGAAAATAACCTAACCTATTTTTGTTTAACCTGTTTCCAGAAGTGGACTTCAATATAGATTCCCTCCCGAAGACCATCTGCCAAGACTGCGACAACAAGCTTCTTGAAACCTTCGAATTCATCAAACTTGTCAATACTGCACAATTCTCACTAGTCACTGTCAGCGAACAGGACGTTCAAACACAGAATATCCCACAACCTCAAACGTTCAATCAGAGTATGAAGAATTATCAATTCGAAGCCGAGATAGTCAAAGAAGAATATGAAAATAACAGAGAAGTCATAGTAGATGCATCTACACTTGGAGAAACGGTTTATTTAAGAGAGAACCATAAGAGGAAACATGATAAACATAAAAAGGAGAAAAAAGCTAAATCTAAAGATAAATATGAAACAGTTGAAGAGAATGAAGTGTTTATTGATATAAAAGAAGAAATAATTGAAGATGGGGACTCAAATGATTCAAGTTCTATTGAATTTAGTGATACCGGGACCGATGTTAAACCTAGTGACGTAGAACTGGAGGAAAGTGTTTTAGATTATAAAACCGGGACATTTAGTGACGAATTTGTGAAAGGCAATCAATTTAGTGGCGAAAAGAAAAAAAAGAAGAGACAAAAAGTGGAATCTTAATGTCAAAAAATAGATGTGAAAGTGAAAAGTGAAGTATTAGTTTTAGAGAGATTTTATTTTCTAATAAGTGAATACAATTTTAAGTAATAGTATTATTGCTGTCAAATTCTCGGCATATTTAACTCCTAAACATAAGCATATCTGTAACACTTTGTATGCCAGAAGGACGGAATTGGCTTGAACTTTTATACATTGATTATTATTATCTTCATTTCTCAATTCTCTTAAGTTAGGTTTTCTGTAACAATGTCTATAAAAGTAAAATACACAACATATAAACACATTATAAGAAACCTAACCTAGGGTGCCGCCGGCAACGGGGCGGGCCCAAGCTGCCGGTGGTTAAGGTCGCAGAGAGAGGAACCGACGGACTATCCGCGCCGTGTCCAGGATTACCGCCTTCTGTATCCGACCCTTGATCCAGCCATCTAGCGAGAGACTCTTAAGATTATTATTCACCAGTCAAATTTTAGAGGGTTAAATCTGAGGTCATTTTACTATGGGACCAAAAAAAACAGATTTTCCATACATTTCCGCTTATTAAATACCTCAGGGTCTGTATGGAACAACATTTTTTTTTTCTGGAATCGCATGTTGGTCCAATAATAAAAATATAACCTAAAATTAAGCTGATTAATAAAAATCACCCTAATTCGGCCAGGATTTTCCCCTTTTCTTGCATAGTCAAAGATAATCATACTGGCTTTTTCTTATGCTAATATTGCTACCCTAAAAAGAGGAACAGATGTACGTTTTCTGGATTCTACTAACTGAACTGTTTTGCCAGAGTAGAAGTATTAAATTACTGTGTACTAAATGAATGGCATATTTAAATATTTATCAAACGGGTTACTCACGTAATTTAAGTCGATAATTGCTCGAAATGTTTTGACAATGCGCTTTTCGACAAAAGTGACAATGAAGGTAGTTCTCCCCCTTCGCGTGAGTGACCCGTTTGCTAAATATTCAAAAATGTTTGAGTCTCACGTTAGTTATTATTCTAAAAATGACTGGCAAGTTACAAAGTTGTATGTTTTATTAAAAATACTCTTTTAGCAGGGGCGTAGCTACTGCCGTATCTGCCGTATCAATTATACGGGGCCCCCGGGCCACGGGGGCCCACAAAGTGTGTAAGGAAGAAGAATAAAAACTTTCTAATTTATATTTTTTTATACAGGGCCCCGACAAGGCACGCTACGCCACTGTCTTTTAGCGTGTGATAACATTTACCATCAATGGTATAAAAAAATAGTATCTGCAATGCAAGCAGTATTAACTATTGCATAGAAAGTATGCATATTATTATATGCTAGATTGTCTAGAATTTTACTTCCATATAAGTGTTACAAATTGTTGTAACATCATATTTCTCTCTTTGACATTGTAGTATATTATATCATTGTCCTTGTTATACTTTGTCTTAAAATGTTATTTATCAGAAATATCATCCAATGTGGGAGCACCATAGGGTTGCCACCCATACTGTAATGAAAACCAATTTAGTACGTAAAATACTATATTTTTATTACATCTTCAGCGGCTTCAATTTTGTGAGTGTTTTTTGTGGGCCGAATTTGCCTAATTCGCGCCAATTAACCTTTGACTCATCTGACACTGATAAGTTAAATAGGTGTACTATTTTTTTTTCTCACTTTCCCTGTAAGTATAGTTCGTGAAATATAAATTGGTAACTTTCTACCTACATTATAGTAAAAATAAACATTCAATTTATATTTTTCGAACTATTTTTTTTTACATTTTCTTGAAAATACTATTTTGCCTTTAAAAAAGGTGGCAACCCTAGAGCATCATAATCTATTTATTTTAAGTTAAAAATATCAAACAAGCCCCTCTTAGAAAGGGTTTTAGACTAGTAAATAGATATAGGTACAGAAATAATGTACATATTTGAATATAGAAAATATATAAGACTGAAAATACTATATGTTGTGTTTGTTTCTTCAATAAAACTTACATTTGAATAAAAAATATGTAAATATAAATAACTTTAAGGTCTGATTTGCTTGATCAATTAATCTTTAACCCTTAAATGCATAGTGATGTATATATGCATCATGTATTCTTGACTCTATTGACAGCATGTCAGAATTCAAATTTAAATAAAACTTAGTCAAGGTCATGCATTTAAGGGTTAATTGAAACAAATTTTTGTCAGAATAACTTTTTAATTTCTATTATTTTTGTGTTATTAACAATTACTGTATGTAGAAGGCAGGCATTGGTATGTCTCATGGTCATGTTATAATTCGAAACCATTTTTTTTTAATTTCTTAAGGTGGATTTAGACCAAACGAGAGAAAGCTCATTCTATCCCCCAATCTACGAAATTAGTTCGTTACACTAAACGTGATTCATCGAAATTCGTTGATTTCGTCTAAATCCAGCTTTACAAAGTGTAGAATTTTTTATTATATATAAATTATAATAATTCAATTAACATCTTACTCATTTCAAATTATAAAAGATGTTGAATAACGAACTATTTATATGCTTTTGTAAATGCATTACGTGTTTTTTCTTTGTGCAATAAAGATTAACACGTTCGCCTCCGGTACTGTTTCACTAAGTGTTAATGCTATGCCGATCGAAATTAGCTGATGGCAATCCTATGCCAGTGACACGCATGTGTGACCGAAAAGATTGTATTCCTATGCGGCGACACAGCACTTGTGTCAAAAACGTTTGTATTTCTATGCTACTGGCATAGGAGTGAGAACTTGATTTATGCTAGTGGCATAAGAATAAGATTACTTTGATTATGTATGTGTGTCACTGGCATAGGAGTAAAGTTTTTTCGGTCACATATGCGTGTCACCGGCGTCGAACGTTTTAAATAAATATTCGTCTGCGACCATATATAACATGGACGTCTAACGCCAGCTCAAAAATGCCCCCAAAACCAATTGTTCAATTGTGCCAAGATGGGCAGGACATAGCGCTTTTCTTAACACCGCGCATATTTCGGCGCAAGATCTTTGACAAAAGTTATAGAATAGCCAATGAAAAGTTTGATGGACCAATCACAACTATTTTTAAATGGTGGCTTAAGTTTTAATAGGTTGACATGGAATTTCAATACAGTATTGCATTGAAGAAGGGGTGACATTTGTCAACTAAAATTTAGAACCGTTTTTGAAAGGCAATTTAGTATGGCGTGCGGTTTCCATGTTTTATTTGTTCGTAGATATTCGTCGATTAAATAAAACTCACTATAAAAGCTGTCACTACTCTTGGCAACCTCGTATATCGATTTCGTTTCAGAATAGATACGAGGTTCAAGTGGGTTAGTGTTTTAGGTACTGGTCATCCGACGAATTTTACATTGCAGACTGGTATTAATAGCCGTTTTTATTTCGTCAATGTCGTCTCTGCAAGTATTGTTACAAGCGATGAGTAGATTACACTAATGCCCGCTTTCCACCGCGGAGCGGAGTCATTAATGGGTCCGTTTAACTTTCACTGCTGCTGTGACTCGCAGCCGTCAACTGAATACTAGTTCTTAGCGAGCGATGAACGTGAAACGGAGCCATTAATGAGTCCGCTCCGCTCTCAGTGGAAAGCGGGCATAACTGCATAAGTGTTAAATGTAATTGAGTATAAAGTCTAGCGAAATCACAGAATTAGATTTGGATAGAAGAAACAAGTTCATTCATTTGTATGGCGGCCGAGCGTGTCAGATTTTGTACTGAAGTTGTTACTTGCCTATGATTTTAAATATGTCTCAGGCCCTTGAGTATTCATATTTTTTTGTGTTGTTGCAATTAATATTACTTAAGGAGGCATTATTAATGTTTTTGTTCACTTCAACTTACAAAATTTGACGCCCGAAAGCTGCGATTAAAGACGGACAACTCAGTGGATTTCACCGAGTTCATTTGACATGCTAAGTAGATACGTTTGCTTGATCTATGGTACCTATATATGACATCTGTGAACGAAATCAATGCTGTTGCTACTCGTCGTTCCGTTTCGTAATAATCGCGG
The DNA here is from genome assembly GCA_025490895.1 of Thaumatotibia leucotreta. Lineage (NCBI taxonomy): Eukaryota > Metazoa > Arthropoda > Insecta > Lepidoptera > Tortricidae > Thaumatotibia > Thaumatotibia leucotreta. Next base: position 6,360 of record JALPQI010012572.1, on the reverse strand, counting down.
GACGACAATGATTTATTCGAGCGGTTAAAACGCTCCCGGGCATTCCTCCCAGCGTTTCAACCGCCGTGACTTCGGTGGCAGCCTTATCACACGAAGATGAGAGATGCAAGAACTTTTGGCGGTATTGGTAGACGTAGTTGACAACGACTAAGATATCCAAGAAATGTATGAGATACCCACGGATTTTTTTTTTTTTTTTTTGGATTTTATGGCGATACCCACGGAGATCGTGTAATAATGTTGCCACCGAAGTCATGGTTGAAACTCTCAGAGAAATGCCCAGACAATTTTACTTCCACTGATGGTGTAAATATCTTGTGTATTTTTAACAATAAAAAATGTTAAATATATTTACTCATTGTTTTATTCGTATACAACGTGTTAAGGTGCATGCAGACCAAAAGAGCATTCGCTGTTGTATCCCCCTACTCTACGAAATTCGATCGTTGCGCGAAACGTGATTCGTTGATTTCGTAGTGTGGGGGATTCTATCCCTCCTCGCATGCTCTTTTGGTCTGCATGCACCATTACAGGAACCACTGAAAACCTTAACCGGCGTGATTTGGTAGGTCATACTGAACAACTTTTAAATTACTATGGATTGGAGCTAACCCAAAAATCTCAAAAAAATATTGACTGTTTCACACAAAATGTCGTGATTAGAGATGGGTAGGGGTGGGTAAATACCCGGTATTTACCCAAAGTACCCGATAAATACCCATAAATACCCATTTGGGTGAGTAAAAACTATTACGAATTAAATTATAAATAAAAATGTAATGCCATGAATTATCTTTGCATCACGTTATATTGTTTTATTAACTTATTATTTTTAACCCTTTCGGACCGACGCCGAATCTGCACGGTTTAGACTGAAATAAAAAGTGACCTATACTCAAACTCTTCACGTAGATTATGAATCTGGAGTTAATTTTCCATTTTCCGGCCGCCATCTTGGAGAAAATTGACACAATCAATTGTATTAAGGCGGCCCTGAGGTCAGTTCAACACAATTGTGCGGGCGCACAATTGTATTTAAGCGGGCTGCACTTCTACGGATTTCAATAAATAATAATGACATATCTATATGTATAGCTGTTATTTGGCGAAATATTAAAACTTTTCGTCATGCTTGCTCATCGTCACCTCCGCCTTCCTCCTTTTCTTACTCACCTTCATGGTTGGACGATTTTTCGGACAGACTGGCCCCACCTTATGTCCCTAATCAGTCTGAATTTCCATCTTACATCGATAGTAACCTTGAGAATAACGACTTTCTTTCTGCTCCGTTTCTGCTTTCCGAATTACGTCTTGTTATGGAATCTCTTTCCGATTCCTCTCCCGGCCCAGATGGCATTATTTACTCTTTCTTAACAACATCTAGCTCGACTGCTCACTCTTATTACTTAGATCTTATTAACACTTTCTTTAGTTCCGGTTTGGTTCCAGATTCTTGGAAGGAACAATATGTGATCCCAATTCCTAAACCAGGCAAGGACTCCAACCTTGAAGCATCGTACCGACCTATAGCTCTGTCGTCCACTCTCTGTAAAGTAATGGAACACTTGCTGAAAAATCGACTGGATTGGTTTCTGGAAAGTCGGGGGATCCTTCCGCGTTTTCAATTTGGTTTCAGGAAAGGAAAAAGTATCACTGACAGCCATAGTATTCTTTCCACTGACATTCGTTTGGCATTCTCTAGGGGAGAGTCAATGGCCGCTGTTTTTCTGGACATTTCAGGCGCATACGATAACGTTCTTCTTTCAGTGCTCAGAGACAAAATGTCTCGTCTGAATATAGCGCCCAAGGTAGTTAACTTTATTTCTAATTTGTTAATGTTTAGAAGCATTAGCGTGAGATGGCAAGGTGAAGTGCGGACCTCCAGACACATCTGGAGAGGCCTACCTCAGGGATCAGTTCTGAGTCGCAATTCTTTTTAATATTTACTCATTCGATTTGGAGAAGTCAGTAAACTGGGCCTGTAAGATACTTCAATACGCTGATGACGTGGCAATCTGCTGTACAGATAAAAGTCCATATCGTGCTACGGACTTGGTTAATGGAGCCCTTAGATCATTAGGATCGTGGTTAAACTTACACAGTCTCTCTCTATCTTCTGCTAAAAGCTCTGCCATCGTTTTGTCCAGAAGTAAAATTGCTCCAACATGCCGAATAGTTTTTAATGGGGAACCTATACCGTATGTAGATTCTGTTAAATTTTTAGGGGTTCTCTTTGATCGTCGATTAACGGGTTCATCTCATCTTCTTTACATTTCTAAAAAATGCGAAAAGAACTTGAACATCCTAAAGGCTTTATCGGGCTCTTGGTGGGGAGCCCATCCATACTCTCAAAAACTCTTGTATAATGCTATTATTCGCAGTCTTTTAGATTTCGGCACCTTTATCTTTGAACCATGTAATAAAGCTGCACTCGCCATGTTAGAGCGAATTCAAATGAGAGCTCTCAGAATAGTTACAGGTGCCATGAGACCGTCCCCTAATAGGGCCGTCCAGGTTGAATGTGTAGATCCCCCGTTGGATCTAAGGCGTCAATTACTTGCGGATCGCTTTTTATTCGGAATTTCTGCACTTTTGTCCCACCCACTCATTCCAAAACTCCGCCTCCTGCAATTATACTGCTCCAACAAAGCATACTGGCGCATTAAAGATAAGCCTAAATTAGTAAGCAGCCTACTTAACAGTTTGCCTGAAGCCATCAGGTGTCAGGCCAACAAAAATAAATTTAAGAAGCTTTTGAAAACACATTTCCATAACTTGCCATGTGAATAATAATATAAGCTCATAATTTTAAATGTAATAACACCTATGTATAACAATTTTAAATAATGTAACTAAAAAGAGACTGGGATCCTACAGTCAAACTCTGAAGAGTTTTGTAGGACAATTACTAATGCTAAGATTGTAATCCACATGTATTATTAATAATAATAAATAAAAATAGAGAGATTAGCTGCCCTCAGACCCCCTATAATGAAATCCTCTTCCTTGCCTATTTACACTGTTCCTTTCGAGGCCCTTATTCACTCTCCTAATGTGGTAACTAATATTGGCATTGACAAAGGTTCCCTTTTGGCTAACTCAATTTTTTCTAAATTCGTTAGTAATAACTTATCCGCTTACCGGCTCTTTTTCACTGATGCTTCCAAATTAACCGATCAAGGTTGTGTAGGAGCGGCTTTTCTCCTTGCTAACTCCCACATGATGGCTAAATTCAAACTTCCTCCCGAAGCGTCTGTTTTCTCTGGCCAATGCTTAGCCATTTTAAAAGCATTAGAATATATTCATATCCATAAACTTTCCAAATCTGTTATTTTCTCTGACTGTCTTAGTGCCCTTCAATCTATTTCTTTACGTCCTTTTAAGAATTTTACATGTAACTACCTCATTTACCAAATTAAATTAATGACGTATGAATGCCACTCGGCGGGTTTAGATGTGGTGTTTGTTTGGATACCTGGTCACTCTGGCATAGTAGGCAATGAGAAGGTGGACAAAGCAGCCAAAGAGGCGGTTCTTGACGGCGATGACTCTTTCTATAAAATATATCCACCTGATGGCCGAAGCCTCCCATGCGTGCTCATGAGAAAAAAGTGGTCCGTTCGTTGGTCCCGGGCTAAAAAATGTTTCTTTCCTGAAATCTAGTCATCTATTCCATCTCGTCCATGGTTTTTCAAAAACAGATCTCTTTCTAAGAGGCATACTAGTATTATAATTAGACTTAGATTAGGTCGGGTCTGTACGTCAGAGCAATTATATAATTTTAAAAAGAGAGATTCTCCCATATGCGATTGTGGGAAAGAAGTAGGTAATATTGATCATATTTTCTTCAATTGCCCGATTAACAATAATCCTCCCGATTTATATTCTTCTTTAACAAAACTTAACGTTTTATTACCTTGTAATATGGCTTCTTTATTATATCTAACTGATAACCAGAAAATTTTGTGTGCCGTTAGCAAGTTTATGACGAAAAACAATATAAATCTTTGAATGGTAATAGATTTGTTATCATAAACTCTATTAAGTTCTGTGTACTCATTTATAATATATGTATTCTATTGTACGATGTATTTCAAATGAATGGTGGATGTAGTCGTAACATTGTTTCCGATTTGTTAATATAGCAGTTTATAAAATCATACAGTACCTTTGAGGATTTAGTATGGGGAGACGGTATCGCTATAACTTTCCTAACAAAACATTCTGCCAATTTCCGAGGGGGACGAGGTAGCACACATGTAAACGATCTAACTACAAATGCATTTCTTCTTCTCGTTACTACTCACGCACACTTAAACAATACCACAACACTAAGTTAAATTATCACACTAATACAGTAAAATTTCTATGCAGACACAATTTCAAACTATCGACGTAGGTGTAATCGAACCGATTAATATGGCTTTCAAGTGTCTGAAGATTATCGTATCGATATATTTTTCTAAACGTCATAGATTGACGTGCACATTGGTACTATATATTGTTGTTTTGAGTATTTAAATAAAAGTAAACAGACAATTAGTAACAGTTATTAATTAATCAACCAATTTTAATACAAAACCGCCTGAATATCTTGCCATTAACCTACTTCAATTGATTATGTTTTCGTTTATCGCGATCTTTGACTACGAAGGCTGTAACTGTAAGGAAAGTCTCGGTCAATCACGTGCATTTCGAAATTCGTAAATCAATTATAATATTTAATAAATAATATTAATTAGCGGTTGTGAAAGACTACAATGTATGTCCATACGAGTGTACATACGAGTATTATTTATTTTGTTGTAGTAAGAAAGTTTTAGTTAGCTGGGGTAAAACTCACTGAGGCTTAATTGTGAATACTCGTAAGGATACAATTTGAATACAAGTGCGTAGGTACAAGGTGCGTAGGTGCGTACACATACAAATTTTTGCAATAAGGCCGGTGATATTGATATTCCTTAGTGATATTTTAGTAAGTACCTAAATACAATTTATAATATTGGTCCAACTAGCGTTAAGTAGCACTTGTAAAAATGAAGTTATTGAATTCGATAAGACTGTGTTTTTATTTACTTACTGTGAGAACACTAATATACGTAAACACAAGTGTCCGTACCTATCTCGACATTTTATACCTACTCTCGACATTGTGTCATAAAGAGTAACGTTCACATCACTATGTATTTTCGCGCGTAATACGTATGCCAAATAAGCGCAATAAATATTCAACCTTATTGGCTTACATATAAGCTTAACATTAGACCAAGGCAGAGTCTTCTGTCTTACTTGATTCACTAAGTCTGATATTTCCTACAAAATTTAAAGATAGGTAGACCTTATTAACCTTAAATACGAGAATACAATAAATGTCAAACTTTCTCCATCAGTTAAAAATGAAAATACGAATTGTGTGCGATATTTTTGAAACCGATTTTGCTATCGATTCCCTGGTACTTGATTTAATTGAACAATTTTATGTAATGAAATGTTGTAATATAAACAAATAAAGGCAAGATATGAAAGGGTATCGCATATTTTGTATACATGATGTATTTGAACGAGTTTTGAATCCATACATAGCACATACAGGCATTTTGACGGAGCTTGTTACGGGTACATAACGATTACAAGACTGCGAAGAATCGATTAATGAAATAGTTTTTATAAACAGGTTTGGTCAATGTACAAATTCTTGGCCAAAGTCTTTGGCAGAGGGGAAACGATATGAAGCCGACTCCATTACTAAATCCTCAAAGTACAGTACAGGTACTACATTAATACATTATACAGTTACATTTAGCTTTTCATTGGATTTATCCGTCAACCGTGTGTGAAGCTCGACACTCGTTTTTGGCAGAATTGTGCTTAAGTGTGCAGTAGCCACGATCAAGAGAGAAAAAAAAAAAAAAAACATCATTGTCAAGCGTCGAATACGTCAGGCAGGTGAGAGTGATATTAAATGTTTTGAGTGTGAATCTGGAAATAAACAACTAAAAAAAGGCTTATTTTCAACAATTTCATCCGTGTGTATCTTCTAGATATGGTGGTCTGCCAAGTGATAGGTTGTAAGAGTAGAAGCGATCGAAAAGTCGCGGGGATAACGTTTCACTGGTAAATATACTGTTTTTCACTTTAATTCGAAATAAAGTTGTTAGCAAACCATCTTAAAAACGAAAAGTCGCGGGGATAACGATTCACTGGTAAAAATACTGTTTTTCACTTTAATTCGAAATAAAGTTGTTAGCAAACCGTCTTAAAAACGAAAAGTCCCGGGATAACGTTTCACTGGTAAATATACTGTTTTTCACTTTAATTCGAAATAAAGTTGTTAGCAAACCATCTTAAAAAGTAAACTAA